>JAVQJD010078382.1:0-16264 GCA_036023655.1 Nannoperca australis
AACCCGGGAAGCCCCGCCCCTTATTTCCAGCCGCTCTCTAATTTAAACAACCAGCAGAAGCCCATTGAGTAACACTAAACCCCGCAAGTTAGAAGACAGTCGTCCACCCCCCCCCCCCCACACACACACACACACACACCTTTCACACACCAGACTTGATGCGGCAGGAAGTACATTTTCCTTTATGTCTTGTATTCACAGTGAGTGACAGGCTGATGGATTAATGAGGATTTGAGCAACATAATGCAGGATTGTTACCATTCAGTAACACCTCAACAGCCCCCGCTTGTTTCACTGCATCAGGACCTATTTATAAACCTGTGGGTCTTCCTCTCCAGCTGGAACCTCGTGTTTCCTGTTTCAGGTTCCTCCCGCACCGTGTTTTCTCCAGCAGGGTCGATATTTGATCTTTTTCTGTGTAATAACTCAGCTGAACAGGGTGGCCTCCTGCATGCTCAGGCTGCACTTTGCTGCGTGTTGACAACTCACAGTGAAGCAGACGTGTCAGAGGCTACAGTGTGGTGATTAGCTGCAGAAATGCTGCCATCATCTGGCTGCTGCAGGCTTCAGCTGTCACACACACACACACACACACACACACGTGATTCCTGCAAAACAACAACCTTTTCTTCCCCTGTGTTGATCACAATCAGAGACAAACAGTGTAGCTGCTCCTCTCACGGAGATCTACAAGGCTTCTTTTAATCCCAAATGCAATTAAAGTGCTCAACAAACAAGTAAACTTCAGTATGAGGACGTAGGCTGTGCACAGAGGATGTGAATGCACTGACTGTCTTTGCCTGCAGGGCGTGGGCCTAACAGGTCAGGGGTCACCTGGGTTTCACCTGCAACATGTCACTGAAATAAACACAAAATGACCACAAAGAGACCACAGAGAAGTAAAATGACATCTAAAAGACAAAGAATGACTGCAAAATGACCAGAAAAAGACGTTAAATCTCCCAAAGCATAGAGCATAATAACTACAGAGGTGTGAAATCACCACAAAAAGTCACTACTAAAACACCCAAAATGACTTAAACGTGATGCAAAATGATGACAACAAGATGTAAAACGACCAGAGAGAGATGCAAAATGATGACAAGGATATAAAATCACTACAAAAAGACAAGAAATCACTACAAAAACACCCAGAAAAGATGCAAAATGATGGCAGAGACACAAAAAGACTGCTACCAGCATCTCTTTCAGTCCTGCATTATAGGGGTGGGGGCCCATTGTCTCCTAGTCTGTCGGCGGCTGTGAAGGGCCCGTCAGATGACAGCAGGAAGCTCGCAGACATGTGTTCATCAGATCATCTGGGTAATTATGTGAGTAATTCTCCGTGTGATCTTTGGGATCATCAGTCAGGTCCGAACACACACTTGGATTAAATCAAACAAACAGATTACACGTCTTTGTCTGAGGCGTCAGGGTGCTTTGTACACATGAAGGTGGGGGGGGGGGGGTCCCCTCTGTAACGAGCATATCAAACAAACACTGCAGATTAAGGGTAATCCCATGCCTCCTCTAATCACTACTGTTCTCATCATTGTTATTGTTGATGACATGTTTGTGTTGATTTGATCAGTGGCTGAACTCACAGTAGTGTGGTCAGCATTATCCGTCACCTATAGCCTCTAATCTGAGAAATGATGAGCAAAAAAACACAAACAGCAGCAGGATTTAGTCGCACGTAACGTTTGAGCGCAGATGTAAACAGCCTGAGGCCAAAACAAAGAAACAAATAGATTAGTGTTGACATTTAACCGCCAAAGACGTTACAGTAACTTGCTGAATATTGCTGTTTTTGCTGTGGGATGTGGAGAACTGATGCGTTCCCACAGGGTTTATTTCAACACTAATCTGGGTGTTTGTTTGCCTGAACCCTGGGATCTTTTATTGGTGCTAATAGCCAGGTGTGCCACAACAACCATCCCCCAAAACAAAGCTTCTTACCTTTTATGTTGTGAGTGGGCCTCAGGAATTTCTTGTTATTTGCTCATGCAGGATTATTTTGTCAGTTTAATAAATTTGAACTCAAGAATGAACTCGATGTTACATTTTTATCAACTTTATGGGGAAGAACATAATTTGTCTCAACTCAAAGCCAGTAAAAGCCAGTAGAAACAGTCCTGGTCGGCCTTTTAGTACACTGAATAATAGCAGTACTAGTGGTACAGTTGTAGTGGGAGCAGGTGAAGGAGTAATAGTGTGAAAATATTAGTAATAGTAGTAATATAACAGTAATATAGTGAAGCATTAGCAGCTGCAATAGCACTTGTAGCCTACAATGTTCAATTCTATGAACAGCAACAATAAAGAAAACTATATTAATGTTAATTAATGTTTATGTCAATGTTTTTCTCAGTAAAAGCAATTGTTACATAGGTAATCAATAAATTAAACTCCCTCTTAAACACAAAACGTATTCCCTAACCTCTCATCTTCTTCCCCTGTACCTGCGTATTCATTGTTTCTCCATAAATGTGACATAATTCCTCTGTGATTGGCAGGCTGTATAGCTCCAGCGACATGCTGTTCCCATAGTTACAAAGGTTAATATCAGTATAACAGATAACACAGGCTGCACAGAGCTCTCACACCTCTGGTGGCTGAAGACAGTTACACATCAAAGATTAATAATGAATTAATAATTCAAAAATAATTAAAAAGTTCAACTTTTAACTCAGTTATAAAATTCTTAGGCAATATTATGATATATTGTGACTTACTATCTTTACTCACTACCCTATAATTTAGAACTTATATAGTAAATAACACTATCTAGATGTTTACTTAGTATCAACACTTATGAGATTTTTAAAATCAAGTCATAATTTTAATTCAGTAAATGAAAATTATTTAATTTTAATTAAACTTTTGTGTCAAATAATGCCACCTCTTACATTATTTACAAAACTAAAAGAATAGTATAACATACAAACATTAAGGTAAACAATAGAAACACACATAAAAATAAATTACACAAATATATATCGAGAACAAACATTTACATAAAAATAAAAAAGCAGGAGTCTTCAGGGCTGTTGACAAGTACGCACACAGATGAAATGCGTCATTTCCGTTTCCTTTTCAAGGGCAGGATATTTCTTTCAAAATAAAATGCATGCTAAACAATATGTGTCTTTCTACGAATAAAAAGAGCAAGTGTGGAAGGAAATTAAGTTTCCGCGTTAGAAATAATATATTATGATAGGCCACACGTTTTTAACGTTGGGTTTGTCACTTTTGCCTTTTTTGCCTGTTGTTAAAATGATACGCTACAGTTTATGCTTTTACTTCCGGTCTAGTTCCGGCCGGGGTTACCGCGGGTGACTTGCTGTAGTTAATGCAAACACGGTTTAGCGCTCCGGTCACACGGACGGAAACATGGTGTCCGCCGCGGTGCTCTTGCTGTTAACTGTGGGCTCTGTGTGTGGAAGAGCAGCCGCAGGAAGAGAGCTGGTATATGTGACTGTGGTGAGTAATATTAATATTCAGTACGACGCTTCGCAGGCGGTGCGTCGTTTCTATTCGCTGTGTTTAGACGCGTGAGGAATTGCATTGAAAATGTTGACGATTTTGTTATTTTCTTTGCTTATCTGTAAACATGTATGTTTGTCTGAACACGAATTAAGTATAAGACAAATTAATCGAGTGTTTTATTGAATTCGGCATATTAATAATCCACCTAGCAACAATTATTTTCTCTAAAGAAGCACATTTTGTGTTTGGTTCACACCGCTTGCTAACAAGTTAATTTAACGTTAAACATACAAGCTAACGCGTTGTAAAAGTGGAAGTGCAACTGAAATAATAGTGAAATAAGGTGATTTGTAATTCTGGGCAAAGGCGGAACACAATAAGAACTCTGTCAGCAAGTGTCCAGCTGACACTTTCAAAAAATCATTAAGAGCTCTTTGGAAATGTCGTGCTGATCCTGTTAGACGTGGACACGTGCCTGCACTGCGAGCCTTACCTGTCTGACTTGTCAGCTTCAACAGAGTGATAAAGTATTTGGAATGAGTTAAACAATAGTCATTGTTAAATACCTTTGATCAAAATAACTTTATTTACACATTTTCAAACAGTTTAAAAAGCAGAAAGCTTTATAACTACAAAGAGGAAGAATCAATTCATTTAAAATACATGTTGTAGGTTAATAGATGGCACTAAAGCATCACTTCCACCTTAAATGCACCAGTTAGTCCTCCTCTTATTGCCCTTAACTAACAGTTATGTGATGTCCAGTGAATTTCATCTGTCGGATAATAATCTCCTCTGCAAAGTATAGAGATGAGAGCTGAACAGTCATGTTGTCACATTATCTCGTGGAGCGCAGACGTGGAATCTGTCATGGACGTGAGAGTTGAAACCGCGCTGGACACTCGTGTCTTGTCATGACATCGAGCATTAAAGCGATGAGGCCACAGGGTCAAACGCAGAGATTCTCATATGAAAGTTTTGTTGTTCTTCTTGGAAAAGCTTTACTGAGACTTTCATGCAGACAACCACAAAGCCACACTTCTCTTTTGTGGCTGAAACTGGACGCACTCAACCTGAACAGCCGGCTGACGAGGTGTCATCCTGTAACTAATATAGATATTACTTTCAGCCGACAGTTCTCTGTTTCCCATCAGAAGAGCAGTTTCTCTTCACTTCTCTCTTCTTTGGTTTCTGGACGTGATTAAAGGTCACGTTTGGTGTTTGGAGTCTGCGGCCGTCGTTCTTCAGCTGCTTGGGATTCACAAACACCAGCTGACTGCCAGAGGGTCACATGATGAAACACGTCTTCACCAGGCTGCGACCACAACGTTTTATCTGCACATACAGTCACAGTGGATTCACGTGCTGCTCTGTTCACTAACTTCTAGCTATATTTCAATTATTTACATAGTATTTGAACCAAAAAGCCTCTTTTTCACGTTTCTTCCCAGAGAAATTAGACCTTTCTCATCGTTTCTTCCTGAAACAAACGTTCACCTTTAAAAAGACGATAGTTCTGATGTTGGGAAACAAAGCGTTCCCCCCAGTAGCTGCTGAATGCGGTGACTCTCAGGTCATTACGCTGTTTCAGGCTCCTGGTTTACTTGAGGTGGATCTGCTGCTGTCCAGCCCTCCTGGTCACAGCTTCTTCTTCTTCTTCCTGCTGCTGCACCCAGACTGAAGGACTGTGTTGTTGTTGTTGTTGTGGTGGTGGTGTCAGCTGACGTCTCTTCTCCCCCCTGCAGCTGTTTCGACACGGTGACCGCTCGCCGGTCAGAGCCTACCCCACCGACCCGCACCAGGAGAGCGCCTGGCCGCAGGGCTTCGGCCAGCTGTCGCAGGTATGACGCTGATGTGCTCCCACGTGTGCTGCAGCGGCCTCCTTTCAAACCTTCCTCTCCGCTTGTTTCTCAGATTGGCATGAGGCAGCACTTGGAGCTCGGACGCTTCCTGAGGAATCGATACAAGGGCTTCCTCAACGAGTCCTACAACAGGCGCGAGGTAGGTGTCTGTCAGGTCACATGACGCCTCCCCAGAGCTCAGGGTTCCCACTGGTCTGTTCCCACTTTATTAAGCTACACTGGAACTTATTAGCTCTTCTTCTGAACAAACTCTTTTGTCAAAGCCGCTGATTTTAGCTGTCGGATCGTGAAACACCTCCTAAATAAATAAATAAATATGACAGTAGATGTTGTAAATCTTGTTGTCCTCAGATCTCAGTTCGCAGTACAGACTACGATCGCACCCTGATGAGCGCTGAGGCCAACCTGGCAGGTCTGTTCCTCCTCTTCCTCTTCCTGCAGTTCCTCCTCCTCCTTCACACTAACGCTGTGTTTCCATGCCGTCATCCAGGCCTCTACCCCCCCAGTGGTCAGCAGGTCTTCTCCCCCAACCTGACGTGGCAGCCGATACCTGTTCACACCGTGCCGCAGAGTGAAGAGAGGGTTTGTACAAACAGGAGGCGTCACTCCTCCATCCTGAGAGGGGCTCGCTCGGTCTGAACTTTCTGTCTCTGTTTTATTATTCAGCTTCTGGCTTTTCCTCTGGGGGACTGTCCTCGCTACAAACAGCTGATGAATGAAACTGAACACACGGAGGAGTTCATTAATGTCACTACTGTGTACCAGGTACAGTCTCCTCTCCCCATTCAACCATCAGCAGCATCTACATCAAGATGTCTGAGTCCTCTCTGCATACATATCTGATGTTTCCTGGTCTCAGGACATCATAGAGCTGGTGAGGAGCAAGACAGGACTGAACAAGACCACTGTGGAATCAGTCTGGAACGTGTACGACACCCTCTTCTGCGAGGTGACCCCCCCCACACACACACACACTTTAAACTGCGAGAATGTCCTCATGTGAACATCAGACGTTCAGACTGCAGGGGCGTAGCTCCAATCTGTTATGAGGGACGGTGTGACATTCTCATGTCATTGTTGGCAGATAAAAAGGCTGGTTCACCACTCACGTTGCCTTCTTTTCAAAATAAGAGCGTGCTGTTATTCAAGACGCTTCACACGCAGATTAGATTTCAGAAGCTGGCTCGTGTTGTGTGTGAGCGTCTGGACCTGACCTCGTCTCTTCACTCAAC
Organism: Nannoperca australis; assembly: GCA_036023655.1. Lineage (NCBI taxonomy): Eukaryota > Metazoa > Chordata > Actinopteri > Centrarchiformes > Percichthyidae > Nannoperca > Nannoperca australis. The sequence continues at coordinate 6,584 of JAVQJD010078382.1, forward strand.
TGGAGACAAACGCACTGTCGAAGGACTGTTTGTTTGTTTTTGTTTGTCTTAAGCAGCTCACAAACGTCCCTGCGTGAGCACCGCTGCCGTCCGCATCTGTAATCACACTTTTTATCATGTTTTCAGACAAAATAGTGAGGCAGACATGAAGTCAGGGAGAATAATTAAGCAACAATGTGAAAGGTGGTGCAGGCAGAGGATGCTCACTTTCTAGAGCTTAATTAAAGCTTTTAAAGCCTTTTTAACATAATTGTGTCTGTGTGTGATGCAGTCCCGTCACAACATGTCCGCTCCTGACTGGGTGACTCCGGATGTTCTGGAGAAGCTCCGAGTGCTCAAAGACTTTGGATTTCAGGTAAATAAAGCAGCAGCAGCAGCAGCGTTATGTTGTTTCTCACCGCGGTTTTGGTGTCTCGTGATGGTCTGAATGCTCTTTAGAGTAAAAAGTATTGATATTTTCACACAGGTCTTGTTTGGGGTCTACAAACAGCAAGAAAAGAGCCGGCTGCAGGGAGGTCTGTGTACACAACACAAAAGATTACCCAGTGTTTGAAATGAAAAGAGCGTTTGTGTCGTGACACCTGGTGCAACAGTGAGGCTCATTGTGTTTTTACAGCTGTGATACAGGATCGAATGCTGTGTTCCCTGTGTTCCCTGCGTTAAACAGGTATCCTGCTGAGTGAAATAGTGAAGAACCTTTCCAAGATGGCCGCCCCAGACGCCAAACAAAGACTGAAGATGATGATGCTGTCGGCGGTGAGCAAGTTAACAATGCTAACAATACGCAGAGTCAGGCTAGCTGTTTCCCCCCGTTTCTAGTCTTTGTGCTAAGCTAAGCTAAGATGAGCTAAGCGCCGCCTGGTTGTAGCTTCATGTTTGGTCTACAGGCAGTAATAATATTATTACATTACATTTAGGCCTTTAGCAGACGCTTTTATCCAGAGCGACTTCCAGATCAGAGCTTTACATAAAGTGCATAGAACCATGGGCGAAAACAACAAGATGTCGTATCAAATAATATGAGGCTGGTGATGAATCACAGGTGCTGTATGTAAGTACATCGCTGCCAGCGGCAGAATCCAAAAGTGTGTGTGTGTGTGTGTGTATATTACTGTGTATGTATGTATGTTTCTTTGACTGTGTGTGTGTGTGTGTTCCACAGCATGACACCACTGTAGCCGCTCTGCAGGCCAGCCTGAACGTATTCAACGGAAGACAGCCGCCGTACGCCTCCTGTCAAATATTTGAGATGTACAAGGACGACAACGGGTAAAACACACACACTCTCATATATATTTATATTGTCTCCTGAGAAGCGCTGAGGACACCTTCACTTCCTGAATATAAAAACACACACTTCCTGGTGTCTTTGTAATAGAATACATGTGGTGTGCTCACACATCTTCTCTTGCACCTCTCTCTGTCCCTGCAGCTCATTTTGGGTGTCGATGTTTTACCGGAACGACAGCACAGTGGCGCCCTACCCTCTGCAGTTACCAGGCTGCGCTCCTGACTGCCCCCTGCAGGACTTTGTGAGAATTACAAAGCTCTCTATTGCAGAAGACCGGGACAAAGAGTGCCAAGTGCCTTCAGAAGGGAGAGATAAAGGTGAACTCACTACAGTCTGCTGACGTAAGAAGAGCTGTCTGATTGTGTCCTGACTGTTCTGTTCTTTTGCCTCTCTGTCTTCAGAAGTCATCATCAGCCTGGCGGTGTCCGGCTGCCTGCTCCTCCTCCTCATCGGCCTCCTCCTCGCCGTTCTTTGTTGGCAGAACAAGCAGATCCGCAGCCGGGGATACGAGCACTTGATCAACCAGGAAGTGGCAGAGCAATCCTGACAGAAACAGGGCCTCCTCCCCCGCAGGCCTACACACCTCTCCTCCTGGGGCAGCAGCGCTGACGATGAACTCTAACAACCCAGTGATTCCATTTCTTTTGTTTAAACGGTGAGTTTGTTTCGGGTCAGAGGGACCAGGACTGATCACACAGCAGGGAAACCCACGTGGTCTGATCTCCAATCAGCCAAATAAGTTCATTCCTTCAACAGGGAAGAGAATCTGCCATTAAAAGAGTGTAATGATGTTCTGGAGACGTGAGTTCTTGGTAAAGTCAGGTTTCCTTGTTGCAGGTTCGTGTAGCACCAATCAGAACTGACCTGATTAAAGACCTCACATGTTGAGTTGTACGTGCGCGTGCGTTCATGTGACCGAGATGCCTTAAAGATATTTTTAATAACGGGGTTTTTCTGTGACGTTACACATTTTTATAGGTCAAACGTCTTCAGATAGGTTGCGTTTTGATTTGTCAAAGCAGCAGCAGGGAGGTAAACACTGCTGAGCCCGACCTTTGACCTCTTGCTAGAGGGAAACCAAGCAAAAGCAACGACTTTCTTTTTTTTTTTGTGTGTCAGCAAGAATCCTACAAATCATCTTCTTAGTGAATATGATGAAACATTTTATTGAGATTATGTTCGACCTTTGGAAACACTGGAAGCTTTTACATGTTAAGAAGAAAAAGAAAGTCAGCTTTGAACTATTTGTAAAAGTTAAAACCTGTTTGTGTCTTAATACTAATTGTTGTTTAATGCAGGACAGACATGAAACATCAAAGTGTGTACAGAAAACTTTAGATAAAGCTAACAACCAGGGTTTTGTTCAACATGATATTATAAATAAGTAGAAATCCTAACGCAGGAACGACCAGGATCTTGTTTTTCTTGAAGTTTAAAGTTTGTGTGGCCTCACTTGAAATGGTTTGTCATGCTGAATGAAATGAGCAGTCGCTTTGTGAATGTGTTGCTTGTAAATGTTTATGTTTTGTTCTTGGAAAAATAAATCAACCATGTCTAATGTTTGTGGAATAAATTCAGCCACATGATGCAGGAGTTTGTGTGCGTGGTGTTGTCACTCTGGTTGTACTGGGTGTAGAACAGGCAGTAACAGTCTTGTAATGTTTTAGAAAATATTCTGGTTCCCGTTTGTCTTAAAAAAAGTGCAGTAGGCCTTTATTTAAACATGGTAGTGCTTTTGCATACATCGTTAGTGATCTGCTGCACGACAGGTTACATTCAGTATGGCCACAGACAAAACAAGAATCACTGCTTTCTTTTGTTAAAGCAGACTGAGCAAATCACATCTGTACACAAACTATATCACCCTGGAAATAAAGTGTGACACTCGGATGCAGAAGCATGCACTGCAGATGTTCATTTTTCTGACAGAGGTGAACAGCTGGAAACTCGGCCACACATCAAAATGAAATATTGCTCACAGGCTGCAGTCTGTCATGAGAGTCAAAATCCATGAGATTGTGAGTAACGATGGGAGAGAAGAGTGGAAAAAATAAAATCTAACATCAATGTAAAACTAAAAAAAGATGTATAAAAGCATATTAAACATATAGATCACACACACACACACACACTCTATCACTTTACACACATGGATTAGAAGTCAATTAATGAAAAACAAACACGTCATCCAACCTTTTCTTGTGCAAGAATACTTTCCTTAAGGAATAGATATGACGAAATGTGATGGCACGTTGATATTTCCTTAAAGGATAAATGTTAAAAAATATAGAATATAGACGATTACTGAAGATACACAAAACAAGTAGGAGATGAAATCCTACATTCAGGTTTCTCTGGAGGTGAACATCTAAGTGCAAAATCGTTGCCTCGCAGATCACATGAAAGGTTTTTGGTCAAAAATACTATTTTCTCACCCTGTTAATGAACAATCCTCAGAAATGTAGATTACATGCTGTCACTTTGATCAGACATATTCTGTATTGTCCAAATGCTACTGATAAGTAAATCTAAAGTGTTTTAAACATTCAACAACTTAGTTCATGGCACTCCTGTATAATTGAGTAAGGAAACCTGGATTTGACTGCTGTTAAATGTTTGATTTTAATCCAATAGCAGATTTCGTTAAAGCCTGAGTAATTATTAAAGTCATCTTTTTACACACTTCTTGTGCTATTCAGATTGACACCCATATGGCAGCTACATATACATTTCACATATATTTTGCACTTGTGAGCAGTTTACATGGATGAGATGTGTGAATGCAGAGATAAGTAAGTATTTTGATCGCAGTCAGTTTATTTTACATGTCAAATAAACAACAAATTGGTAAAGTTAAAGTGAGTTGACAAGCTAGTTAGTGTTTGAAGCTCGCTAACAGTGTTTGTACAATTTTCTGTGGCATCAGAATTATTAATTCATTTGCCACCAACAAGATAACCAAGACTGTGATGGATGTAAATTTGATTAGCTTATTGTGTTTCGGTTTTGCTAGCTTTCTGAGAATTATGAGTTTAAGCTAACTCTTAGCGTTGGCAAATTAGCAACAGCAAATCCCTTTTGTAGCTAACCTAAAAGGTGAGAAACACCATGACATGCCTTTTCACTGTTTGAAAATATAATAATTTGCCACCAACATGATAATATTACCAAGACTGATTGATGGAAATATGATTAGCTTACTGTGTTTCGGTTTTGGTAGCTATTTTAGTGTTTCAGCTAACTGTTAGAGTTGGCTATTAGCTAGCTGCGGCAAATTAGCGACAGCTAGCCCCTTTCATACCTAAAGATGAGAAACACCATGACATGCCTTTTCACGGTTTGAAAATATATAATTTGCCACCAACATGATAATATTACTAAGACTGTGATGGGTTTAAGGTTGATTATCTTACTGTTTCTCTGTTTTAGTAGCTATTGAAGTGTTTTAGCTAACTCTTAGCGTTGGCTATTAGCTAGCTCTCACTGCTGTAACAGCCAGTGGCAAATTAGCAACAGCTAATCCCTGTCATAACTAAAGATGAGAAACACAATTACATGCCTTTTCATTGTTTGAAAAAAATATATAATTTGCCACCAACAAGATAATATTACCAAGACTGATCGAGGGAAGTTTGATTAGCTTACTGTGTTTCGGTTTTGCTAGCTCTCTCAGACTTATCAGTTAAAGCTAACTGTTAGCATTGGCTATCAGCTAGCTCTCACTGCTGTAACAGCCACTGGCAAATTAGATACAGCTAATTCTTGACATACCTAAAGGTGAGAAACACCATGACATGTACTTTGTTGATGCACATCATTTTGTTTTCATCATCAGAAAAAAAAGCCTGTTGAAGAATTGAGGATCAAGCTAGCTGGCTAGCACCCATCACAGTTCTTTTCCATCTGAAATTACCCTTTTTCATGCTAATTAAAAAGATTGTATCATGTGGGTGCCAATATTGACAACAACCCAATAATGCTGAGTGCATGTAACGTCTGACTGACAGAAAGTTGCAGCTGTGGTGTTAGCCACATTAGCTTGACAGGCCCACTACATGGCTCCTGTCTCAGCAGGATGGTACGTTTCATAGAAGCACAATTGGATGAAATTTACAAGGAAAAGGCAGAAGGGATGATGAGAGCAATGATTATCTGGTCCCTCATAATGTGACCACAACATTCAACAGAAAAGAGTTTGGTCTTTGTGGTTTTAGGTGTATTAGCCATATTAGTGCTAAAATGCCATTACAAGACGGTGATGTCCTAAGAAAAAGCAGTAACTCATTGCAACATCAACTTTCCAGTTGCTGATGCCACCGCCACATTTCTCCCTGGAATTATTTGGTGAACCAATTTCTAGGCCCAGCCTGGTCCGGAGAAACACCTCAGAATATCACTCAAAAGTACCTGCTTTGATGCATCTGGGGAAGCCAAATGGTGACAAAAACACAGGAAATCGTTAGTTATTAGTTTTCAGTCTTTTACAAATGGACCCTGCTTAATTCTGTGGGGTGCAGAAATACGTTTGCGACCCGCAGTAATAATTCTGCGGCGTGGAATAGTAGTTACTGTGATGGTGATGGTGGTAGTTGTTCTGCGGGGTGGAGTAGTAGTTGTGATGGTGGGGATTGTGACTCTGTACGTTTCCGTAGGCAAAGAGGAGGGGTGCCGTGGAAGATGGCGGCTGCTGGACGGACGCAACGCCCGCTGTCAGGGGCCCGTTGCGCTGGATGGCACCGTACCAACTAGACGTACCCAGCTGGGGAGTGCTAGAGAGGAGGCTGAGAGATGATAGTCATTAAGTTCCAGTGATTGTCTGATCAGACTGTGTGTGTGTGTGTGTGTGTGTGTGTGTGTGTTTGTGTGTGCCCACCTGCTCCGATCAGCTCTACTACTGATGCTTCTGGACAGGTCGTCGTCACTATCGTACCGCCGAGGGTTGTCAAAGAAATAAGCTCTGGAGCTGAAACTGTGACTGTTGATCATCCCCCCCGGAGCCTGAGAGACAGCAAGCCTTGGTTACACTTCACAGCTCCGTCTGACAGATTATTGCTGGCGTTTGTGCTTTTGAACGTGTTGTTTTACCAGGTTTTGATTGGGTTTCTGGACTCTGAAGAAAACCACCACTAAGCTCGTAGGCAGCAGCTCCCAGAAGAACAGAATGATCCCAAACGCGACGTAGGCTTCACCGCTGAGCTCCTGCACATCGGCCTGTAACACACACACACACACACACACACCTACATATTCATTACATGCATTAAACAAACAGACAGCCATCATTTGGTGAAATGTGGTTCTTTCTTGCTCAGAGTTAGACGAGAACTTTGACACCACTCTCCACACAAAGAGTGCTATTGATGCTCTCATCTAACTCTCGAGTGAATTAGCATATTTCCCCAAAATGTCAATGTATTCCTGTAACTCTGCTAACAGCGGCCGACACTTTCTCTAGCACTCCTTTGTGTTCAGTGCAGTTTCACTTAATGACTTCCCCAAATCAAATGCAGCACAAACTGATAATCATTTCTATTTAATGGTGTAAACTAACATAAATATGGACCCACGAGCTCAGGGAGCGGACAGAGTGCATGATGAATATATGACTGACAGCTGGTGCACAGATTATGTCCACACATCCACACAAACCCTTTAAAATGAGCTGTCCGTCTCAAGGCTGGAGCCCAGATGTGGGTCAGGACGCACGTGGTTATTTATAGCCAAACAAAACCCTTTCCGGACAAATAAAAGCAGATTTTCCATCCATATCTGAAAGTACCTGATCAGAAACGCTGTACCAGCCGTAGCTGAAGGGACTGGGTCTGTCCTGTGGAGACAGGGCCACCACCACCAGGTTATAACAGGCTCTTGATGTGTAGAGCAGAATCACCACGGCTCCTATGGCTGTAGCTTGGCACACTGATGTACCCTGGAGGGGGAGTTACAGTAGTGTCAGTCGGCCTCTCTGGGACCAAAATGACAGATTATAGACCAGGAATTAAGTTTTGTAGGACATACATTTAAGCATCTGTCCATGTCACGAGTCACCATTACTGCCAGTAGTCAGTGTTTCCACCATCATCATTTCTAAACACTGAAAATGTGTGTATGTAAGGAACGATTGTGACTCTGTGGCAGCAACACAGTCTACAACCTGATTTATTCCTACCTTGGATTCAAGGTAGACGTTGGCAGAGGACATCTTGGCGATCTTGAAGACGCAGACGGCCAGAGAGACAGCACACAGGACAAACAGACTGTCGTTGATCAAGACCCGGGCCAGGACTGCATGTCTGATCCCCCCATCGCTGCACACGTGCAGGTGATTAAACACTGGTGCCAAACGTGACGTTATATTGAACATGAATGGTGGTTTCGTGTGTGTTTACCTGGGTGACTCAGAGCGCTCCAGAGCTCCTTGCACTAACAACGCACATGTTAAATTTACCACCAGGAAAAATACACCGACACACAGGAAGAACAAACGCAGAGGAACCCTGGACGCACAAAGACAGACAGCACAAACACGTGAGTTTATTCTTATAGAGCAACTAGTTCAAATGTTTACTGTTAAAATCACACAAACACGTCCCGAAACAAGAACAGAAAGGATATCTTGCATGTTTTTAGATGGAAAACCTGCATGTTACGTGAAAAACAGACTTACTTGTATTTGGAGAGCTCTGGGGAATACTTGGCTTTAGCCTTAAACATCACCTAAACAAAGACAAGTAGAAAAAGATATGAATCACAGCACAGTTTGACTCATCTGGACAAATGTGTTGAGTAAAACAGGAAAACAAGACGGAGGGAAGGAGACGGAGGGAGGAGGGTTTAGCAGAAGAGTGTGAATCTAACAGAGCCGGAGGAGATTCCTGTGTGTCCCTGAAGTAGACACAAGAAAAACAACAGGGCCAATTAACCACTGGGGCCAATTAAAGTCCAGCTAAAGGGATAAAAGTGGTTTTATCATCAATATGAGTTTTGCGGAGACGATGTAAACGAATGAACGAGACAATGACCGTCTGCTGTTTCAGTTAACTAGCAATCAAAATACACAAACAAGTGACTTTATTGTTGACTGAGTGCAATCTGGAAGCCAAATGGCTCCTTTGGGATAATGAACGTGTAACACAATCAGAGCGGTTGAAGTGACTGCTACACTGGAAGGATCAGCACAGCAAAACCTCGCATGTATCCTGTTCTCAGTTACATTTCTGCTAAAAACTGCTGGTTTTGTTTGACAAGCAGCGAAAAACCCAAAGATAATCCATCTGAAGTGAAATAAACTGGTGTGAATAAACAGTCCAACATCATCAAGCAGCTGCCAATGTGTTATCAGCACTGACCTTAAAAAACATCAGAGTGGAACTGATCTGGTTCACTCACTTCCTGGAAAGTTCCTTGAGTTAACTGAGTTTTTACATACACGACGACAACATCTCTGCCCGGTCACACTCTGATTAACGCCCATAATCATTCATCTTTCATATTATATGATACGTGCCGACCACAGAGGTCTTTGATCTCTGCTGAAAATTGCTCAACCATGAGTTTAAACACACACACACACACACACACACACACATTCAGCCTTTTGTGTGAGAAAGTAGGCCAGGAGGTCATTTGCAACCTAAAAATGAAGCAACAGGCCACCAGAACAACACACACTACATGCTGCATGTACACTACATGTACATACACACTACATGCTGCATGTACACTACATGCTGCATGTACACTACATGCTGCATGTACACTATATGTACATACACACTACATGCTGCATGTACACTACATGTTGCATGTACACTACATGTACAGACACACTACATGCTGCATGTACACTACATGTACAGACATGTAGTGTGTATGTACATTTGAAACTACATGTCTGTGTAAACTATGGAAAATGTAGCCATGTCACTGTTTCTGTCTTCCAGCACAGACTGAGATTTGTCTGATAATCAGTTTCTAGTTGGAAAGAGCTCAAACGTGAGGAGGAGGAAGTAAATCACAGGTCATGACTCAGACCTGACTCATCAGAAAACACAAGGTATTTCCACACGTGTGTGTGTGTGTGTGTGTCAGGCGACAGAGTGTGTGACGGTGGCATGATGTTTTATCATCATGATGCACTTTGAGGACACGTATATCATGTAATTGTTTATATTTGGTAAGAATGTGTCAATAAATTGATTGGTTGATTGACAGACGAGAGAGAGAGAACCAAAACAACCACAACTGTGAGCTGAAAGACGCCAAAATGCTCTCACATACACTACCGTTCAAAAGTTTGGGGTCACATTGAAATGTCCTTATTTTTGAAGGAAAAGCACTGTACTTTTCAATGAAGATGACTTTAAACTAGTCTTAACTTTAAAGAAATA
>JAVQJD010078402.1:0-11850 GCA_036023655.1 Nannoperca australis
GCTGAGCTAACACACACACACACACACACACACACACACACACACACACACAACTTTACAACTTCCTGTGGGGATAAAGATGCTGTTTCTCCAGACGGTGTTTACGTGTTAGTGCAGCGTGTTGTAAAATGGAAATGATTAGAAGCTAAAACAAAATTAAATCACTCGTGATGAGGGAGTTGGAGGTGGGGGGGGGGTAAGTATGAGTATAACTAAATACATTTACTCAAGTACTACGCTTCAGTGTGAATTTGAGGTACTCCACTACATGTCAGCTGCCTTTAATAGTGATGTAACTCACACTCGTATCATCTCACAGTGGATCTTGCTAATTGGTTCTGGGCATCAGTGTGCTGTAATCCCTGTTGCACCGCCACTTACGCTTTTCTTCTTCGCAGCCTAAAACTGGAGAGGTGTAAAGGTGGGAGGAGGAGGGTGTGAGTCAGTCTGGAAACAATCGAGACGTTGCATCTTACTCTGCAGTCTCTCTTAAATAAATGGCACAAACACGCACTCACAGAAGATCTGTGCTTGTATTAAAACGCACCACCTCAATAACAAGGTTATTTCAGAGTTACATTTCTTTATTTAAACGCCTGCCGAACAAAAGCCTCCATTCAGCAACAGACCGCAGCTAATGGACTGTAATCTACACACACACACACACACACACAGCAATATTTCAGTCATAGCATGGTACCTACACACACACAGCACACACACACTCTTTTATATATGTACGTATATTCTATATATTTCCCTGCATTTAAAGTCGTTGTCTACATTACCTTCAGTCTACCAGGGGTCCAGCCACTAGCAAGCATCCTGCAGGAAGCCCGGTCCACTGGAGTCAACCCAGTTTACTACAAAACACGTTCTGAATGCTACTTGATTTGCCAGATTTGTTTTGAAGGCAACATAATTGCTGCCTGGACGTGTGACAGTCGAGCACTGCAGAGGCCAGAGAAGACAGTTTGGTGTCCAGATCACAGGACATTTAGGGATTCCCCGCGGGCCCTGGTGGGCCCCGATCGACCCTGATTGGCCCTGATCGGCCCCGATCGGCCCTGATCGGCCCCGGTCGGCCCTGGTCGGCCCTGGTCGGCCCACTCGCCAAGCCAAACTGTGACATGCCTTTCCACTCAGGTCAGCCGCACCAAGTTCACAATAATAATTTGGCTGGCATCAGGTTTCCTACTAAATGTATTTGGTAAAGCAAAGAGTCCAACACTTTGTCAACCCATCCCTCCACTCCTCCCTAAATACATCTTGTTGATGCTTTCGTTTATCTCCAGAGGATGTTTTTCAGGACAACTTGGGTCTCATTTCCATATTTGTGGCCACTATTTATTTGCCTTCGTTGTCAGATTAGTTTGACTGAAGATGGAGGTGTCTGATCATCGGACTGTTTGTGTTTCTGGCCCCTTCGACTTCTTGCAATGTCAAGTAGTTTCATCTCAATAATTAACTTAATGAGAATGATGTTGCTATTTGCTTAAAAGTGCATATTGTTGTACAACAAAATGTTAGATTAGACAGCAGTTTTATTTACTGATTAGTACTTCAATACTAATTTAACTACTTCAAGAGTCTTCTCCAGTTCTTCAGAGTGAACTTCACCACTGCCACCACTTTCACCAGTATGCAGGGAAGCCAACAAGACTGGAGAAAGGGGGAAAACAGAACTGTGCACTTGTTTGCCATCTCCACATTACCTCATTTAGAGCAATATTTCCCAGCATTGGCTTTTGTAAATGGAAGCTGAGGGATATAGATTCCAGGAGCACTGTTGGATATCAATCCCGCTTCTATCAGCGCCCATGCCAATTCAATCCACCAAGAGATGAATTGTGTATGCAAAATCTGTTTGCATGTATCAATTCTTCTTTCCACACAGTCACTGGTTTGCTGCCTGCTCCCTCTCCACCTCCTCCACTATGCTTCAACATCCACAGTAAAGGCTGGTTGTTCAGGCAGCCTCAGTGGAGACTGAGGGTGTACTGCTGAAAGGTTTGGTGCTCTGTTGACTTGAATAAATGCAGGTTAAAAGGGTTCAAATGTGGCCTTCATGCTGTTATCAGTGTCTATAAAGGGGGGTTTGGGATTGCAAGCAATCTTTGCTGCATTACTGTCGCTTCGTGCAAAAAACACTCAGTGGGAAGAGTTATTTCTGGCATCCAGGGGAAGTAACAGTTTTCTGCTCTTCTAAGGTTTGATGATATGCTAGCATCATAGTGCTAGCATAGCAGCGTGTTTCGTTCCCAACTGCACAAAAAGACATTTTAATTCACTGCAGCTCTGAATGGCACCTCCAACCAGCTCCAAAGTAAAAATGTAAGTAATTAAAAGTGATGGCCCTGAGGTTTAAGAGTTATTATGTTACATATAAAAAGTCACTCTACAGGTTTATACACAAACTGAAAAAGTAATTTAATCCATTATCCAGTGATTTCTAATTAAAATATCAACAAGTGATGTGGATGACAGCTTTTCCTTTGCTTTGATGGAACTTTTTTGTTTGAGATTTGACATTTTTTTATTGAACCCTGTCATTTTGATTTCTTCCTGTTTGTACATGTAACGTGGAAAAAGAGCTACGTGGTCACTGGTGAATAATTTCTTAAGTAAGATTAGAGTATGATTGTCAGAGGTTCAACGATGTCAATACTGTGGGGGTGCTGCACAAAAGTCATAGTGATGGTGACAGACGTTGATGTTGAAGATGTAGTTTCAATTTTGTTATACATTGTTAAATAAATGAGGAAACATACATTTTCAGTTGAGCACAAATTGTAGGTTCTGACAGAAATGTTTGGTTTTGGGTGTGAGACAAGTTCTGAGAAGGTGGTGTCGTTCTGCAGCCAACATGTGCTGTTTCTGTCATTCCCTGTCTTGTTAAGGGCTGTGTGTGTGTGTGTGTGTGTGTGTGTGTGTGTGGTTTGGAAAAGTAAACTTGTAAATATTGTCTCTTGCAAAGATGAAGCCAAAGATAATTGCTACCAGCTCTGCCAAATACTCTGGGATAAATGGATCATTTTTGACTCTTTCTTTTTCTTTTTGGGGGGGGGGGTTATGGCCTGCAGCTTTAGTGCTCAGTCTCACCAACATGAAAACAATTTTCAGACGCAGCAGGAAACTGATTTCAGTGAAAAAGCTCTAAAAACCTGCTGAATGCTTCCATCAAAACCAAACTGCAGACAGACAACACTAGCAACTGGCTGGCGAACCCAGTGGAGCATGTAGATGGAAATAAAGACAGAATAGTCAACTTGTTTGCGCTGCCCCCAAGTGGCCAGAAAATCAGTTACTGCAGCTTTAAAGATCACGTGAAAGATGATTTGACGTATTAAAAGTCTGAAATGATCTCCTGAGCAACTTTTCCCTGAAAAGACTTCAGACTCCTTTCTGTTACAACCTCTCCTGACAGTGAGGAAATGATCCTGCAGGAATTTAGGAGGTAGACGTTTGGACACATCATTTCTGAGTTATGCTGCACAAGCAGTTTGCACTAATTTGATGGATATTTTATGCTTTTTTGTGCCTGTGGGAAATTGGCCCTGTTAACTTCAACAGTTTGGGATAAAGAGATGAAATCATAGGAACGAACGCATTGTTTTTTATTGGTTCTACCTACTTCAGAGGAATTTCATCTGAAATGCGGGAGAAGATAATGACTGCATTTTCATTTTGAAGTGTAGTGTTCTTTTAAAATTGACCGTTTCTGCAGCGTAAGCAGCCGTGGCTGATAAAACTGTGGAGCCTTACAGACATTATTCTGTCCCTGACACCACGGGAGCAGAAAAGTGATTCAGCATCTCGTGCTCCTCACAGCTCTCTCTCCCACGAACAGATGCTGTGAGGCTGAAAACACCTTGGAACGACACAAAAATAAAATAAAATCACTTCAAACTCAATTCCAGTAACAATCCTGAGCTCACATGATGAATGAGATCAGGCGAAATGCATGCTGGGATATTTGTCCACCCCAAGTTCACACACAAGTCACCTCTCAAAGCATCTTGGGTAACAGAACAACAACACTTGTGGCCTGTCAGTGCAAAAACAAGCACTTTTAGGGAACAGACCGGGGGAGGCCATCTGTTGGACCAACTCCAAATCTTCGGTAAGTTTTAGTCATTTCGACCCTAAAAAAAGGGCCCAGGTTTAAAAATGTTTCTTTAAATGATATTGTTTCTCAGTAGTGTTCATTTGAACAAATCTGTATATAATTAAACCAAGTGACGTGTAGTCAACATGAGATTTCTGAGGCCCACTTTCACAGGTCAGTAATCCTTGAACAGAGGACACGATGGGCTGCCATCCACGTTTCAAACATGTCTTAGAAATGCACAGTAAGTCCTGAGAGCTGCTTCAAAAGCAGCATCAACAGCAACAAACGCAGACAAACGCAGAGCGGCAGCACCAACAGTTGTGTCATTCTGCATTTTAGATCTGTCAGAATGATCTTCCACTCTGGAGGAGAAACTTTACTTTGGCTGAAAAAGACAACATTTAGTTTTTCCAATATGTCTCCCTCTGTTTTATTGCTCTGTGTTGCTGCTCTCCATGGTCTGATAAAAGTCCAGACAAACAAATTCTGTCTTTGTTTATTGTGTTTTGTGTTTTATCTTTCTGTTTCTGTTCCCTCGTCTCTCCAGTACTGTTTAACGGAGGATGAGACTTTAATGGTCCATTTAAAGAAACTGGGTCATTGCAGCAGCAATTAATGGGATACGACAAGAACCAAGACCACTCAGTGATTTCTGTTTCACTCTTTATTCTCTAGTTCACTCAAGTAGAGGTAACTCCTCATTATTAAAATTCAATTGGGATAATTACACCAACAGATCATAGTGCTTTCTCAATAACTTGCATGATTAAATCTAAAATCATAATTATATCAATACTAACCCAAACCCCAAATGGAAGTAAGTCATGATGCAGGTGCTGTCAACACGCCTGCACTTTACAGGTTTGTGCTTCAGGACGTGTTGCTCTGACAGTTCAGTCATCCACATACGAAGAACAGAGCCCGTTACTTGACTCTGGAGACATACATGTGGTACTGCTGTGTGCTGCATAGCTGTAACCACATCTTTAGACATATTTAAGTTGTCAAACAGCATTAAAGAAATATCCATCTGGATAAACAACCCAGGAGGTATTACATTGTCCCATTGCAGTCCTAAATTGAGTTATTGCAGTAACAGGTAGTTGCATGTGAACAGAGATAAGTCAGACTGTGTTAGATTAAAAGATAGGGGGAATATATAACCTACATGTACCAAGCCAAACTGCTTCCGTTAACACACAGAAAGGCGTAAACTGAGGCTGTGAGTGCGAAGATACTGATGGATATTTGTTACCGACAGTGCAGGTGGCGATGTTCAGTCTTGTCCTGCTGCCAGCTCTGATAGAGCAGCTTTCACTTCAGCTCGTCAGCTCGTCTGCTGCTCGTCTTTTCCTCCAAGCTGTGTCTGTCAGTAATTTTAGTCTCTGTGACAGGGGTTCTGTTTTGTGATCATAAGGGCATCTGTGGTCTATAGTTTAGTGTGTGTGTGTGTGTGTGTGTGTGTGTGTGTGTGTGTGTGTGTGTGTGTGTGCACGTGCAGATGATGGATGACGAGAGAAGAGGAGAGCTACTTCTGCAGCATTATGTATTAAAGAGGTTCTTGGCTGCAGAGCAATATCCACTTACTGGCACTGACTGCTTCACACTCAGATCTCTCTCTCTCCTTCACACACACACACACACACACACACACACACACACACACACACTTTCTCACTGCCTGATCTCATTACCTTTTCTTCACTTTGTCATGTCTTCACATGGGCACGCTGTGAAAATGTGCTCAAAAGTTTACTTTTGGAAACTGGATGTAGTTTTGTTGTAGCTTTAATTAAATAGTAATTTGTTAAAATAATAAATGTTCATGTTTCATCTCGCAGCACAGTCGTAGATTTATCGTGCTTCAGCTTTTCATAAGACGTTAAAGAAACCCTGAGTGAGTGAACACATTGCAAAATAAAGTCTAATAAAGAGAAACTATTGAGATGGGGCCGACACCTCTGGCTCCTTTGTTAATTCTGCACAATTGTTCTTGTGCGAACAAATCACATACGGTCTTCTGGAGAAAGAGACCTTCTGCCATAGAATGAATAATGACTGAGGATTAGATGTGTGCCATTAAAGTTAAATAACTATCTAAGTCTTTGAGTCACTTCCAGGTTTTGTTTTCTGGCTTTTTGAATTAAGATCACTTGATAAAACATTGGGGTCTAATTACCTGCATGAAACATGAGCTGTTTGAAACTGAAATAAAATGTGCATAAACCAGGTGGTCACGTTGTTTTCCGGGTACCTTCCTGTGAAATACACAAAACGTTGTTGTGAACACGGCAGAATCGTTTTATCATCAGACACAAATGTAATCAATCCGCTGTGTGCATGTTAATGTCAGGGAGAAAACCTAAATTCCCCATCTTGTCCTTCGTCTCAGCCTCCAGTTTCAAAGAGACTCATGATTTGTTTTGTTCTCTCCAACAATTCTCATATTTGATCAGCCTCATCCTGAGGCAGCCCCGGGGCTAAACAGCTAATGACTGTCCACACAGTGCTGGAGACACAGAGCTACAACAACAGCCACACAGGGGAAGTTGTGTTTGTAGCTTATCCCCCCCCACCACGCCCCAGGCAAGCTTTCAATCAAATCCCCATTACTGCTGCTTACAGCTCTTTTTTTTTTTTTTTATTAGGGCAACATCCATTATTCAGTCGGATATCTACCTGTGATGGGTGTCTGCTGGTTCACAGAGACAAACACTACCAATAAACTACAAGTAAAACAATTAACCCATCAGGTTAAACACTTTAACAGTTAATCAAGACAAAAGTGCCAAAGAAACGGATATATTCTAAAGAAATCAAGATAATCTCTAAAGTACAAATCACCATCACATGATGTGGCGGGCACTTCCTGTATTTAACAGCAGATCTGACAGGATGTCCCTGCAGCAGCAGCACCCTCAGCACAGCTAACGTAGAAGAACAACAAACGTAACTATGAAAACCTTCAGTGACTGCACAGAAGTTGACTAAATGTGCACACTACAGGTAGAAGTATGATGCATGAACCAACAGCTGAGTGTGCTCGTTTATCTGTTTGCTGATGTGTGTGCAATGTTTCCACTATTAAGAGTGAAGGATACAGGAAACCAGGTGAGTGCAGGAGGGTTTCTCATGTTCACACCAGCTGGGCAGCAGCAGCACTCATGCAGTCTGAGCCTGATTTACTGCAGTCTGCGTGCTATTCACAGGCTATTTAAGTATATTATAGCATACTGTGAGTGCTGGGTACTACACCACCCCCTGGCTACAAATCTCCACCCCCGCCCCAACAAAGTTAATGGATGCTTTCCAGTGGAAGGACGGTCTAGACTGTCAGAGCAAGTCAGCTGCTAACGGATCCCACCGGGCCAGAGAAAGACTCAACACACACACACACACACACACAGGGATACACCACAGGCTGATACAACACTGCTTGTTAAAGGAAGTGTCACATGACAGAAGCAGAGCAACACAAGCTACAACGTGCATCATGCATTTGTAGCCAATCAAGACGTTCAGTGACAGATCCACAGCAGCGTGGAGAGCAGAGTGTCTCCAGGGCCGGAGGACAGAGGAGTGTCCTCCGGGCTGCGGCTGCAACTCAAGACAACAGCAGGGAAATGAAAGAGTTTGGGGGAAAGGAACAGCAGCAGTGTGGTGTGGGAACACTTTCTGTACTAATGGTTTAACGACTCTCAGAAACAAAACAGTCTGAAATATAAATGATGTATAGCCTTGGACCAAGCAGAGCGAGCGCGCGATTTCAATGTTTGTTTCTTTTTTAATTGACAAGAAGCAAAACTCTTAATTTTCTTTTGAATAATTCATTGTGGTCATCACTATGTGTTGATGTCTGATGAACAGAAATTGGTCAGTTGCCACTGAACTTTCCATCCTTGAGTCCTGCCGGGGCCTGTTTTCTGACCCGGAGGACAGTCAATCTAAAATCAAGAAATATAATCTAATATCAACAAAACACAGACGTGGACAGAAAGAAAAGCTGAGACAATTACAACACAACAACAAACAAACACGAGCAAGGACAGACATGAGCAACAGTAAAAATGTCAATAAAGTCAATTACAGAATAAATAAGTAAATAAGTAAACAGACTTAAACCAAGGCAGGTGTGAGCAGCAGGACAACAACAGCAAGGCAGCATACAAGTTGTATACTGACAGACAGGCACCACATGAAGGCATCCACACTAGTGAAGACAGATCTGTTGTGGACTGTCTGGAGAAGCACCTGATGTGGACGAGCACAGCGTCCCATTCATGTGCTGCTGTAATGGAACAGGCAGGTGGACTGAAAGTGGATTTGGTTATTGGGGTCATGCAGTTTCAGTCTCTGTTAAGTTTAATGGGCGTGCACAATGTAAGCAGATTTATGTGCATGGCTTTCAGAAGACTATATGCATCCCAGCAATATCGTGTGTTCTTTATTTCCGATTATTATTTTTAACTGAACAAACATCGGAGTACCTGGAACAATGGGCACAAATGAGAAGCCGACTGTAACAACCATCACAATCTCCAATGCAATTTACTGTTTGATCAGTTTACTGTTATGGATCAGGTGACGAGAAGAGACATAATTACACTAAGAGTGCAGCTGTGTGCACTCATTCTCCCTTTTGGGGCATTTTCAACAACAATGTATCAACGATAAATGAACAGCTTATTTGTCCACAGTCTGCACAATGTTAGGCTTCCAAAACGTGAAAATAAAGGCTCTCTACTGCATGCCAGGATGTCTCGTTTCCCATCAAAAGTAAAGAGAGCACCGAGCCAAAACAACACACAATATGTTGCTGTCAGAATACTTAATGACTGCTTTCCATCATGCACACAGGCTTCCTGACAGCTCCCTGCGTCTGGGTGAAGGGAGTGGACTCTCGTCGAGTTTTAACAAGAAAAGGACTTGCTGAATATTTCATATAGTTAATTCTGCAGCAATCACACTGTTCTGCACTGGAAGCAGTCTCTCAAGACCAGATCAGGGAGTGGAGGCACAGAGAGAGGGCAGCTGGATGTCCCTTATCGGAGAATCAAGGACATGGTTGTCATTTTGTTAGTTCATGTAGAGATCAGAAAGGTAGCAGCTCGTTAGCAACTGAAAATGTGTGACATTAAAAGAGTTTGTGCACCAACTGGGGCAAAACTCCTGATTTTATTCCAACATTGCAAATTAGTTTGAAATGTAATTTGGTGTAAAGCCAGAAAGAGAGGCCAAGGCAACCCCCTCGACGATCCAGCACCATGGACAGCCACTGAGCAAACAACTGCAGGGAGAGTGAGTGTCTTCAGAGCGGCGGGCCGTCCTCCTGCACAGTGGCCGTTTGTATTCGGGATAACGGGCTGCTGGACAAATGTGCTTTTGGTCCAATGGGATATCTTTCTAACTATTGTGGTTTTGAAATAATGGACAGTCAGAACTTTTTGCAGAGCAGATATTTTGACTTGTCATCGTAGTAATAGCACTAGTGTTACTAATAACAGTAACAAAGTTTTATTCAAGTGTCCCAGTAAGCGATAAAGTGTGTTTCCATCCACCTGTTTTTATACACATTTTAAATCTGTGCAGACAAAAATGAAAATAAAGTGTTTAAAGTGTCGCAGTGTCGTGTTTACGTGTGGCTGCGGTGGAAAAGTCCACTTGAATCTTTCGCTCCAGTGGAAAGATGAAAAATGGTGGCAGAGGAAAAACATCAGATCCGTGTGAACTGAAATAAATACACGAAGCAAACATAAATGTCATGTTTCCACGTGGTTTTCCATCGTTTAGAGTTGAAGAACACTTTAAATGACATCATCTCGTTTAATTCATGCCCCAAACTGTTTCTCTCAATGAACCCTTGAACTCTTTGCTGTATGTCCACATAACAGTAGTGATGGAACTACTAATTCATTTGCATTTGCTTTTGCGGTCAGTGAGCCAGCATGTATACACGATACCAGGACCCTGAAGCTGAGGCAGCTAAATGGAATTCAGCCATCATTCATTTTCATCATGTCCAATTGTCCTTTTGCAAAGGTGAGGCTTCTTCCAGCCGTGGCTCTCAGTGTGTTCACACTTCCTGTCACCTGATCTCTACACACACCTGCCTCACATTCCCACAGTCTCTCGGTTCATTTCCACTGCCTCCTTGCTCAAAATGTAATCAAAACCTTCCCTTTGTGTAACCAAGTGTTGTGGTAGCCTGTACCCCCTCCGACGCTTTGTCATCCAGCCTGACCTCCTTCCTGTGACTTACGTGTGTTACATGTATTTTGGACGTCAGGTAAACATGCCTATAACAGCAGCAAAAGAAATGCTGTATAGATACTGACAGCGTAGAAACAAATAAAATGCATAATGCATAATGCAGTTTTCCATCAGTTTGTCGGTGAACATCCACAAAAACAAGATGCTGCCAATATTTTCTGTTACAAAGAACAACAGAAGGGAGGGAGGAGAGGCTGAGGGTCCTACTGAAGAGGGCAGTAATTGCAGCACTTTAGATTTGTGCTGAGATGAAGTAATAAAGAGCATTGTGACTATTTCATGGTACACACACACACACACATAGGCATGCGTTATTGCTCTCTGGGAGAATGAGTCAGCCTGACCAGGAGAGAAAAGAGAGGAGGTAAACAAATACAAGGATGGAGAGATTGCAAACGGCTGGACTGGACTGGAGGAAGAGGAGGTGCTGGTGGTGAAGGGATAGAAGTTAGAGATCTGAGGAAGATGGAAAGAACAAAGTAATCCGATAGAGGACGTGTAGAGGAGGGCTGTGGGTCCTCTCAGGTTGGATTCCTGCTGTTCCTGTGTGGTTTCAAAGTCAGCGAGATGAAATGAAATGAGTGGGGGAGGAAGATGAGGGAGAAATAAGGGGAGGTGGAAGAGGAAGGTGGAAAGGTTAGAGTTGTAATTAACCTTCAGAGTCAGCATCGCTCCAGAATAAACAGCCCGACTTTCTCCAACACTGCAGCTTTGTTTAACCTTGTCTGCAGCTCTCTGCACTTTGTTCCTCTCCTTTAAAATTCCTGATGGTGTCACAGGTGAAGGAAGGTTGTTTGTTTTGATCCAGATTTTATTTATTGATTTATTTTTACACTCACAGACTTTCCCTTTCCCTCATCCCCTTGTCTTTTTGGGATCTGGATTAGTGCACTTAATGCCTATAAGAAGTGTTTAACGCTCACATATTATGAAAAAGGCACTTTTCACGTCTTTCCAATATAAATATATTTTTTTAATATAAATATTTATTTATATAATATATAGAAATTTTGCCTGAAAGTATGAGAAAAGACCTTGTGTGTCCAACGAGTCTGAATATCCAGTAACAGTCTAATTTCAGCAGATGCCCAGTAAATGTTAGCATGGCACCAGTAGTAGCATCACTCTGTTGAGCTTCATAGCGCATCCATAAACACTTATTCAACAGAATAGTCACTTCTTGGGTGTCAAAGGAATCAATGCACAAACCCACCATTTTAAAACATCTGCATACAACACATACACATACAGACCTGTGGCACTGACCTCCCACATCATGAAGGCCCTGGAAAGACTCGTCCTGGAGCAGCTCCGGACCCTGGTCCAAACATATTCGGACCCTCTACATCTATACACCCTCTACACCCTCTATTTTCTACTGTTTATTATTCTTTTTTCAATCACTTTATTGAGCATTGTAACTGTATCAAAAAGCAATTTCCCTTCTGGGATTAATAAAGTATTTCTGA
>JAVQJD010078432.1:0-19218 GCA_036023655.1 Nannoperca australis
ATAAGACTGATCGAGTTATAAGTTGCTTGAATTATTATTTATTCCCTCAGGAAGGAGGGTGGTGCCCCGACAATACAATATCTGAACATTGATAATTGTAGAAGTATTTATACGCTACAGACGCAAGATCAGAATCAGAGAAAACAGGTGTGGCGGAGACAGTAGTATGTTCGGCGGGACCAGCCAAAACTGTAGTTGCCGTTGGTGTGGGGGGGGTGGGAGGGTTTGGGAAATAGTCTGGATTGAAATGCCAGAGTGGGCACCCTGTTTGGCCAGAACATCAGTCAGGTCGTTGAGTTTCTTATCCCGACAAGGGACGCAAGCGTAACCTCTGACTTTTATCCGGTAAACCTGTAAGTCGTTTGTGTCTACCAAATGATCGCAGGCCATAAGCAGCTCTTTATGTTTGACCGGTTTCTTGTTTGATGTCATGAAACCATTACGCTTCCACTACAGGAGATGGCAGCAAAAACTGAGATGTGCAAAGTACAAGCATTTTGACACCTTGTGCCACAGCCAGTTGGAGTGTTAAGGATGGCAGTAATTTCAGCATATTGGAAAGACTGAGGGCCCAGCTGAAACTTTTGAGGCTCGTATGGCCAGTCATGGACCCACACCAGCACAGACATGGGCCTCCTGGTGAAATGAGAACCCATCCACATATGCAGTCACCATGTCTTTGCAGGTGTGTTGATCAAAGTAGTGGTGACATGAGGGTTCAGGAGGTGGCAGGTCACAGACCGGCGTGGTACTGAAAGTCACATTCGTAGAACACAGCTGGCATGTGGCTAGCTTGGTTTGTAAACGTGAAAGCCAGCTTGTGTTGGCCTGCGACATCAAACGTCATAGACAGATAACATTTCTGTGCATCTCCTTTCTCAGTAAGGTGGCACAGAAATTGTTGGAAAGGTGGTTCCCCCTGGATGGCAGAATGATCCTCCTTTAAAGATTCCTCTTTAGCCTAAATTAAGCCCCAGGACTGCACTAGGTCTAGTATATACCTGTAAAACAAGTAGAGCTGGATAACTAAGGAGGGCGACTGGACATAGGCTGTATATAAAGATGGTCAACATGGCCGGTCTCCAAACGGGAAA
The DNA here is from genome assembly GCA_036023655.1 of Nannoperca australis. Classification (NCBI taxonomy): domain Eukaryota; kingdom Metazoa; phylum Chordata; class Actinopteri; order Centrarchiformes; family Percichthyidae; genus Nannoperca; species Nannoperca australis. The sequence continues at coordinate 1,095 of JAVQJD010078432.1, forward strand.
CCAAAACATCTCGATTGCCCCCTGGTGGCTGGCTGCAGTTTGGGTCATAAACCCTGCCAACTCCTAGGGGACGGGACCTATGGTTTTGGACCTAGACGCCACGGCTCCACTGCAGATCCCCACTGCGGAGACTCAGACATAAATTACAACTAGATCAGTCACCAGCACAAGACGGCAGCGCCTATATCCAGGATGTTTTGGATTTCTTTTTGTACAGTGGGAGGAAGTGGAGACGTGTCGTCAATGCTGACTACTGAGTGGGCCATGGCATTAAGCAGATCCAATAATGATATAAGGCCTGGTCATACCACAAAGTATCTGCCCTTTGCTTGGTTTAGGTTACTTTAGGTCAGAGGGCTCTGTAGATTTACAACGGCACAGGGCCTAATAAGTCAAAACATTACTGACGACAACAACATGAAACCTGGGCTTCCATAAAAATGCTCAGCTATTTTTTTGTACATTTCACTGTGTATTTGATCACTGAAAAGAATAAATAAAGATGCACGAATCTTACTGCCCCTCAGGTGCTGCAAGTCTTGGAAAGGGAATCGGGGGAATCCTGTTTTCTCGCTTTTCCCGTTCCAGTGGCCAGGTGGGCGGAGTGGAGGAAGAGCCATCAGATTCTGAGGGTGGAGCGTCTGAGGTGGAAAACGTTGCATCAGGAGAGGAAGGAGTGACATTGGCAGAGAGCGAAGAGGAGGAGAGGAGGGAGGTGGAGCCTTCAATGTCGCAGTCGACATCAGCCATCATAGACAGCACCTCGTGTAAGTACTGTGCTTCTGGTGAGAAACTGCAGTCAGATTTGATTTATGTTCTCGCATTCCATTTCTTTCAAGGTCTCTCAAGTCCAGTTTCATTGCCCCCCAAAGATGCATATTGGATGAATGGATAGATGTTTATGACCCAGTAGAGTTTAAAATTGTGCACATAAAGAATATGCACAGGTTAAATACTTTTGACAGAAGAACGTAGAAATCCAGAGTTAGATACAGGAGGAAGAAGAACATACAGTAGTACAGTTCTACATAGCAATCTCAATAATGAGAGTAATAACAATAATAGCAACAGCAGCTGTTGAGCAGGAGCATGGGGGAAGCAGGTGCAACCATTGATCCAGACTCTACAGCTCTGGAGGCAGAAATACCTGCAGAAAGTCATTGTACACAGATTTTACATGTTGATGATGAGCACTCCAGACAATAAGACAAAGTCCACCGGGGCTCAGAACTACTCAGGAAAACACGTTATGCAGCTGGAAACTAATCGATTATTTTCTCTGTTCCAGTTGAACTGGAGAGACGCATCGACTTTGAGCTGCGAGAGGGCTTGGTGGAGAGCCGCTATTGGTCGGCAGTGACCTCACACACGGCCTATTGGTGCTCGTATGACGTGGCTCTGTTCCTCCTCACCTTTATGTACAGACCACAGGAGCTGCCTGAACCTGCAGAAGACAACCCAGACAACTCATAACACAATTGCCATTGCGGCTGGGGTCACTTCACTTTCTATTCACGCCTTTTTTGAAATATTAACTGAAATCCTAATTTATGGAACACGATGAAAGAGGTTTCATTCTTCCTTGATTTATTTCTAAATTCAGACAATACCATTCTCTGCTTCACACAATTTTGAAGATATAAAATATAATTTAATAAATGAAATGTAGATTTTGGAATTGTGACATATTGGCAGACTAATGCTTATTTTAAATAGTTAACATTTTGTTTGACTATATAACATAACTATGAGTTACCATTTGTTTATTTGATTGGAAGTAGGTCTTAACCCCTGCTAGCAACCTGGAGTCTGCATTGTTCATGAAATCCCACAACGCTACTGTTAATGTTGGCTGTAAAAAGTTTTCAGATGTATGAAAACTGTATTATACATATTTTTCATTAGTCAAACATCATGCATCCTCAAATGGCAAATCAAATTTCAGTTTGATTAAAACTTTTCATTTTGAAATTTGCACGAGTAGAGCAAACTAAAATTACTGTTATAATCGAGTTAATTGAAAATGAATTGACCCAACACAGACACAAGCACACATAAGCCTCATACCGGTTTCCCACATGTCCTCTCCCAGTTTTACGCACTCTATCCTCGCAGTGACCTTTGCTGCAGACAGGAGTGGACATACAGTAGACTTTGAGCGTAAGTACCTCTGAGGGCTGGGTGTCCGCCCTGTTTCCTGGTCTCCTCAACAGCAGCTGTTTCCTGTGTGAAACAGCCCACTGTGTTCCTGCGACATCCTGCTGAAGGTTACTTGACTGACTACACAGCTCTGTTGGTACGTCAGGCAGCTCTACTGGTATGTCACGCAGCTCTGTTGGTACTGCTCAGACCGTGGCCATAGAGAAAGACCGCTGCTTTGTTCCAGGTCAACCGTGAGAGGTGTTCAATCATTTCTCATCATCTGATCCCTCAGATGAGAACGTACAAACCACTAATGATCATGGTGGGTCATATTAAAGAGGAGGCTAAAGGCCATTCTTTGCCAATGCAATGCACTACACAGACGCTGATTGATAAAGCAGCATTAAGTGATTTTTCTATTTTATTTTAACACTGAATGGCAGAAATGGCCTTGATATTATGTCAACTTATCATGCTAATTTCAGGCTATTAGCAAACACTGTCTACCCAGGATGTGTTAGAAATGACCTGGAGCTGCACCTGGTTAGCTACATCGGGATACTACAGTGCATTTTAAGAGTGCTCACTGATCACCTGAGTAACCCGGTTAACTGAGCGCATGACTTCTCAAAATTAGCTTATAAGGTACAAAACCATTGCAGCATTGCTTCTGTCTCTGCTTCACGGCCAGTATGGACAGCAGGAATGTTTACAGCGAAACTCTCAGAACCATATCCTTCATTATATTATTATTTATTCTTTAATGGAGCAGCTTTAACTCCATTCCAGCATCACGTTTACTTCACATGAACTCTTAAAGGACATCAAAAATGGGTGGCCAAATATTTGTGAGTTGCCAACTGACTAGATGTTCTTGTAGCTGTTACTGCTCTTCTTGCAAGACAATGGCACATTGCTGACTGTATTCTCGGGTGAAACAACAATGCTCCACTAAAATAGCATACTGCGCACTATCTGACATTTTACTGCACTTTGTACTGAAGCAACTTGCCAAACGATTGGTCGTCTGTCAGGTCAGAGTTAAACAGCAGGAGTTCGATAAAACAATAGTTTCAAAATATTTTGTATAGTTTCTTAACACTAACGTGTGTTTGTGAGAACCATGTGACCCAGGCTGGATATCCATGAGGAAAAAAATGACATCTGAGGGTATTTTTTTAAGTCGCACTAAGGCTCAAACAAAGCATGATATGGATATGTGCCATGTACATAGATTATGGGGCTTTGATTCATTTAAATATACCCAAGATGTGGAGACACGAAGCATGCAGACCGACTTTTAGAAGCTGCTGATTCTACAAGGTGTACGATTTTAATTCAATGATAAAACTGAAACACATTCAAAACCGGCCATGACTTTTTACCTTCTGTTCATTGTTTTGTTGTAATACATGTTTACAGTAGTATGTTTCTGTTTGTCTCATATTTGATGTATGTACCTTGTTTTCTTTAGGAGGTTAAATGAGTGTTACACCTACAAACGTATGTTGAAGATACACTTCTGCTTTGCAACTGGATTTTTCACCAGACAAGTTAGGTTAACTGGGAGTGCAGCTGGTGGCCAAAGGGGAAAAATAAGTGTCACAAAGCTCTAAGCTGTTGGAAGACAGGTGGACCTCCAAAGCCTGACTGGTTATTAACCATGTTTCCTTTTGAATTATGTTAATGTGTAACAGTTTTGTGGTGGCAGTTCTGTTTCACTGTTATTCAATAGTTTTTTGTAGAACACCTGGATTTAAATAGTTCATTATTTTTGATTTCTATAAAAAAGTGACTCATTGTTTACTTTGAATATTTAAAGCAGTTTTTTATGACTTGATGAGCTCATTTGTTTTCTATTTTTGAACTTTCTTTTTGAAAAAAACTAAATCAGATCTTTATTTAGTGTGACCATCCTTTGCCTTTTAAACAGCTCCACACGCAGTTTGCAGGGCTTCTGCAGGTTGATTGCTCCATGCATCTTGGAGAACTTGGCAGTTCTTCTGTCTGACTTGATGTTGTGGGGGTCGAGGCTCTGCGGGGGCCAGACTTCTCCCTGAAGTTTGTTGTGACTCTGGCTGTACGTTTGGGCTCTTTGTCACGCTGCACAATGAATTTTGGGATGGATCAGACGCCTCCCCGGTGGTACTGCATGATGGATACGCATCTGCCTGTACTTCTCAGGACTAAGGATACCGTTAATTCTGACAAAATCTTGCAAGTTCAAATGTGTGAACCATCAGATACCGGATGCACCATAATAATTACACTGTAGGCCGATCACCTCCTTTTTCAAACTTGCAGGTATTTTTAGAAAACCACTTTAAAACGCTGGATGTACTGAAAAGTCGCATGACTTTTTGCATTGGCACTAAAAGATGCCATTACAAATACACATAATAAGTGGCATAAGGAGTCTCTAAACCTAAATGATGATGCATAATGTTGCTTATGACCATTTTCTCATAACATGTTTGCAGCACCGAGTCATTGACAATTACTGTTGGTAATTGTCAATGCCCCCCACGCCTCCTGGTCATCCTGCCAAACAGCTTACCAACAACACTTGTGTTCTCATTTCTTGCCTCCGTGTCGTTCTGGTTCACGTCATAGGAATAACTAAACATGGACTTCCTGTGGAGCACCTTAGGTCTACCGCTACCTGTGCCATATTGCCATATCTAAGCAATATCCTTGTTATAAGTCAGAGTAGTGTGCCCTACTGAGAGCACAGGTGGTGTTGTGATGTGTGCTCCACCCAGCTGGATCCTTTTTTTGTTGCCTTGGCTGGAGGTCATTCCCCTCTCTTTTTAAATGACTTTATGTTACACATCAATACTTCTGTTGCTTTCCATGTAACGCTCAGTGATATGGAATGATTTTGGTGACCTGGTCATTACACTAGTGAATGTGATTCGACATGACGGTATACTGTTTATATCTTGTGTTAAACTGATTTTGTAAAGTGCCATTCTTTTCATCTTCTCATTTTGTTGAATGATTAGTGTGATCAAGGAATTACTGAAGCATCTCTGGAGGAAGGTCTGCTTCCTTCACTGAGTGAAAGTAAGTGAAACGTGTGCTGCTGTGTACACCAGGCCACTGTCATTGTGCTCCCCCCCCCCGCTCTACTGTTCCTTCTCTGATGATTTGGTGCTTACCTTGGAAGATCTTGGATTTTTCTTTAAAATAAAGAGGACTGACGCCTCTCCTCTGTCTTCACTTGTTCATTTCATCTCCTCAGATCTCAATCTCAGTAAGGTCATAATGGAGTAGGGTCAGTTCAGTGAAAGCCCTCAGATCACAGTTCACACAGCGAATAGCACTCTGAATAATTGAGCCTTTTTGATTCACCAGTAAACATGACAAACTCCTCAACTGTGTATGTGTGCTCCACCCAGCTGGATCCTTTTTTGTGTTGCCTTGGCTGGAGGTCATTCCCCTCTCTTCTTAAATGACTTTATGTTACACATCAATACTTCTGCAGCTTTTCATGTCACGCTCAGTGATATGGAATGATTTTGGTTACTTGGTTATTACACTAGTGAATGTGATTGGACACGACGGTATACTGTTTTATCTTGTGTTAAACTAGACTAATATAACTTATATAATCATACTTTTATTACTACATGTATCTATTTAGTTGCAGGTTAGGCATTTATTTACCAAAATCACAAATATCTTATTTAGAAATCTTACATTATAATTTTGACTTTTTTGACTTACATTTTTTGTCAAATTAACTAGTTATGTGACCCCCGTCAGGAGTGGTGGTGGGCACGTGTAAACTCTGATTGTCCTATTTCATTGGCTGTGTGTCAGTCATAGTGAAACATTCTTATTAAATTCCCTACTCTAACCCTAACCCAAATGTGTTCATTTTTAACTAAACAAGAAATAAAATAAATAATGGCATACATAATTAATAACTATACCATTTCAATAATCCAATTAAAAGTTTAAACTGAGCTTGTTACCTTGACATGTTTCTTTTGAATAACAGCCGAGTTTAGTGTTACTTAAAAATGTCCCTTTTGCCGCACTTCACCACCATTTTACCACTTTTAGTTTAAACTGTCAATCAAGACACCAGGTCAGTTGTGAAGTCAGTGACGTGATTGGCTGCAAAACAAAAAAGAAAACAAGGTTGAAATGATATATAATGCTATGATGCTGAGTTTATACTTATTTTACATATTTCCATGTGTATATATTCATATGGTTCATATGTCTTTAACCATGAGCACCCCCCAGTCTGTGAGACAGCTGGTGACTGTTCTCTGACTCCAGCCTTTAACCGCGCGCATGCCAGCCTCTTGAAATGGGATGGACTATGCTTTATTTGCGCCTTCACAGCAAGGCACGCCGCTTGGTGTGCTTGGGTATAAATCCAGGGAAGCATTTCAAGATTGTTTTTTAGCTTTTGTACTAACAAGACCGTCTGCTTGTACTAAAAGCCACTACAGGAGTCGTAGGGTGGGGAAAAGGACAAAAAGAGGTAGGTGAAACCTTTTTTAATTACAGAATCATGATCCACACATACACAGCAGAAAACATACAGCATTACTAAGTTGTTAAGGCATGTAACTGTGGGTGTATCACTTGGTTACCTTTTTATAAAAATGTCATAGTTGGAAATATTATGCTTTACCAAAATAAAATAATTACAGTTCTACCAGACACAATGTTTGACAGAATAAGTTTTTAATACTGTAACATTTTTACATGGTTCTACTGAAGATGTATATACTCCTACCAAGCATATACAAATCTCCTTTAGTAAAGCTGTGATGATACACACTGGAAGTAGCATTAAGTATAATAAAATGCTCACTTTTGTAATTCTTCCTAGAGATGTTATTAGGGCTAAACTAGTAGTAAAAAACGATTTTCACAGTGTCCCAGAGTCCAGGTGGCGTCTCCAGACGTCTTGTTTTCTCTGAGCAGCAAGTTCAAAGACTCCGTTCACTGAGATCTGAAACAGAGAAAGCAGCAAACTGGAGAATAAATAATCAACAGTGGTTGTTTGGTTTTCTGTCAACTGATGAATCAAGTATAAAATCCAGCACTGAAATTATTTTTCAATTCATTAACTTAATACTAGACTCGTGAACATTTTGGAAATGTTTTGTCATGTCTGTGTTTTCATGTAAGACAGCAGCACTTACACACACAAAAGAAAAATCTTTTTTTGAAAATAATCGAGAGCTAAACTGAATTAAGTCCCTATGGCAACACGTATGAAGTGCTGCATGATATCACTCTAGTGTATATCAAGCTGTCTGAGCAGCATGCAACCTGTAAGCCTCAGATAATCACACAGGAGTCACACTGTTCGTACAATAGTCCAGTGTCTGAACAGGCCTTACAAGCGCAGTCATGTCCATCCATCACCTGTGTAGGTCTTAGGACTACAATGAACATTCAGTCTGCCATCAACAAAGAGGTCTTCATCCCTCGTGATGAGCGGATGCTGGTGGCTGTGGAGGTGCGGAGGAGGAAGAGGAAGAGGATGTCCTTCCTGCCCACTGGGGCCAAAGGAGACTACGCCACATTCATCTGCATATCAGGTTCAGTTGGACTTTTAGACTTTCTTTATTTGGTGAACATTATGTTGTCTTACTGCCAGCTTTAATTCAGTGCATTTATTTATCTGTAGGAGCTGTCGAACAGTTCAAGTGTGGACAAACACAAACTGTGAAAAGTAATGTAGACAAAAGTAAAATGGAATTATTCATTTATAATAATTTTATAAGTAACTTTATGTTTTTGTTAAAAGCATCACATATACATTTGATTATTCATAGATTGAATTTCAAATGTATCAATTAAAAATGCATTATGATTAAACACTCAAAGTTCCATCAACATTAAGCCAAAACAGACTTTGGCATCTGTTGTTTCTCAATTATTATTTGAATTCATTATCTTGGAGATATTCCTCCTGAGAAAAATGACACTGGACACAGCATTAGTCGTTTCAGTGTGTTTGGGAGCTCTAGTTGCCATGGTGCGAAATTAGACTTAAAGCTGGTAGCATTATGATGTTGTGATAGAGCCGCAAAGCTGTCAACAAAGCGTTTCTGCTCTCCTGCCAGTAGTCAACATTATTTTAACCATGACAGCTTGCTAGCCCTCACCAAATGCCTTCAGTGGCCCAAACGTATCACATCTAAATGTGCCGTGGAAGTTACGTAAATGAATACATGAATAAAATGATTTTTAAACGATGTCGCCCTGCTCACAGTAGAGATACAGTTTCGTTCAGCTCAGTTCAAAGAGTCACCCATAATGTTGTTTTTTCTTAAACCAATCAATCACAACCCTGTTCAACTGTGTTTTAGTACATACAGCAGTATGATACAACAACAAGATACCAGTATGTACAACAGTAAGCGAACGCATTACTGTTAAAAGATACTTAGTATGTTCATCAGTAAGTAAACACACTGTCTTTCTCACTGTCTTCTGTTTAATATTGAATACTGAAGATTGTATATTCAGTATTAAACAACCTAACCATTAACGTACTGCGAAGTAAAAAAAAAAGATGTGCTAAAAGCTGCTGATTCAGTCAGTGACGATGATGAGTCAGTATAGTTGGTTCAGTGTGAAGATTCCATGTTAAAAATATGTTCATTCATTCACATACTGAACACCTTGTAGCCCAAGTAGCAGTTAAACATTTGTCAGTAGAGCATTTCCACGGTCTTCTGTGCAGTTAATATGCAAACCTCTTGTTCCATTGTAGTTGTCATTTCTTGTATATAATCTGTTTACAGTGACCAACACGAAACCACATCAGCTCCTCGTCACAAAGGTGAAGAAGTTTGGTGGCTCCTCCTCCTTCACCAGGAGGTCCCAGTGGACGGTGGAGCAGCTCCGACAGGTCAACGGCATCAACCCCAACAAGGTCAGCAGTGTTCGAACTGTTCTGTTCTTATCAGTAGTTGTATTGCGTGCCAACTTGATCCTGCTGTACCCTCCTCCTCCAGGACAGCCCAGAGTTTGACCTGGTGTTCGATAATGCTGTGGACCAGTGGGTGGCCAGCTCATCAGCAGAGAAGTGTATCTTTGTCCAGATCCTGTACCACGCCTGCCAGACCTACTGGGAGGGGAAAGCGGGGAGTCTGGGGAAGCCTGGGAAGCTAGGCAAGCTGGGCCGCCAGGGGAGAGCCAGTCACGAGGCTGGAGCTGGTCCCAGTGACTCCCCACCGAAATCTGCATCCAGATCCCTGCAGGCCCGACGGAAGAGCTACGTTCCTCCCAGACAGGCAGAGTTCATCAACTGCCAGTCCAAGCTCACAGGAGGTGGTGTCACACGATTACTGAGGTTTATGACATGGCAAGCATTTGTTGTAATGTGTTGTCTCGTTCTTTCAGACGCCTGCACCATGAATCTGGTCATCTACCGCTGCAAAGCATTTTTGAATCGTATGAAGAACATGATGGTTGCAAACCAAAGTCGCTCACCGGGTCGAGGTAAGGCAGTGACTGAAGGGGCATTTACTTACTGATCCTATATGTTTACCAGTCAGTCTGTCTTCTGCTTTGTCCAGCAAGAGAATATGACCCTGATGACGTCATGGTGATATCATCAGGGTTGGAATCGTGGACACTTTAAGAGATTTAATATTTAAGGCGATGGTAAATACAAAGCTGTTTATCTGAATGTTTGTGTAAAGGATTAACACTGCAGGTCGTCAGGTTCATCAACAGGCTGTAGTCATGGGAATCACAACCTCAGAGTGATGTCATCCATAACCTTCATTGCTCATTTAGTTCAGATGCTTCTTGTTTGTTTGTTTGTTGCATTGGGGCTGTGCCTATTAAAATTCAAATCAATGTCTGGATGTGGCTAGTGCAGTATCAGCTTACACAATATATTTACTTTCTTTTGAGATGGTCACTGTGTCAGACTGAGTAGTTGGACCCCGACCAATCAGGGCCTGCATTTTCTTATGGTGTGTGTGTGTGTGTGTGTGTGTGGCGTACAGAGGTGACTGGTAAAGCACTTCATTGTTCATCATTTCACCTGGTAGCACCAACAGTGGATGTGTCCATATGTTATCTGGGATTTTGTGAATGAAAATGTAGCTGGAACCATTCATGGTCACTGGGTAGTGAAGGTGGGCTGTTTCTGTTTCCTTCCCAGGCAGCAGAAAGAGGGTCAGTGTGACAAGTACAATACTCACACGCCCATGTGTACAATGAAGGAGTTTTTGGTCGCTGTAATGAAAGTGATGAAGGACAAAATGCAGTCCTTTTCCTGTGCCAATATACATTCTAAAATTCAGCTGAAGCTAATATGAGGCTTCAGCAGTCCACACACAATTCCTGTAGTACAAGAGTACACACAAAACGCACAAAAACAGACCTGAAACATAAAAATACACTCAGGTCACGTGTAAGCGTGTGAAGTGAGACTGAAGTGTGAGCCGTTATGTGGCATGTGTAAACTGCTAAATTGATTCAAATAGAAGCTGTTCCGTCTGAAGTGTGAGACGGATGACGGAAAAACACAGCAATGCCTCAGCGGGGGGGGGGCATCATTCTGTCAGGGTGCTTAGAATTTCTAGCTACTCCCCTAAATGGATATTTAGCAGAGGGAGATGAGGGAGGTGTCAGAGTCCGTTAGCGTCTCCAATCCATTAAAAACTCCTGCAAAGAAAATGCTCAGAGGAGTCAAGGTGTTAAACATTACCAACACTCGTCTTCACTAAACAGGAAGGGATTTTTAGAATTTTAATAGGGCACTTTCCTGCATTTCCAGAGGAACCTGGCCCAGGTTTCTTCCGTACCTTCACTGTATATGCCCATGACTGCTCAGGTCATATCATCCTGGGTTTGTTTCTCTCTGGGTCATTTCCCCTCTTGTCTATTGTCCTCACTGCGCTGCACCTCTCTGCTGCAGCAGAAAGGCCTCTCTGTGATGTGGCGGTCAGATGAGAGAAGACTTTGTTTATTTTCAGGGAGGTCGGTACAATAGCGGGTCTTTAGGAGGCCCATGGCTCTGAGACTGACAGGGAGCGCGGCGCACAATTGAACCCACTAACAGGGGCAGTGTAATCGGTGGGAGACGTGCCAGGCTGCAGTGAGGCACCATGTTGCGATTCAACAACACTCGCTTAACCCCAGTCGACCTGTGGACACGTGGTGCTGTTGACAGTGACAGTACAGTATGATGCTTCGGTGAACCAGATGGGGACATTGTCTTTAGAGGTCAGGGCTCACAGCCACTTCAGCAGGGTAAAACCTGCTGAACAGGTGATTTGACAGTTAAAGATACAGAAAAGTCATAATTGTGTTGGAAGAGTTGCCATCAGCTCTAAAATATGTCCCATTTCAGACATGATGGGGGGGAAAGGACACGGGAGGTGCCAGTAAATATTCCCCTTGTGGTCCAGTGTGTTGTTTCTACGCAGTTACTGAATATGAGACACTTCTGAAATATATTTGAAGCTGCAGCAGCGATGTTGAAGTTGTCAGCTGAAGTGAAACAGAAGCTGGGATGATGCAAGGTGATGCCAGGGACGCTTCAGAAATGTGATGGTTCACACTTGGAAGTCCTCTCCTCGGTCCGTGTCTGTCCATCCATCTGTCTGTCAACATGTTAGCCACAAGTTGTGGACGTGTTTCTTTTTATGGTGTTGGATGCATATTAATCATCCCCGCATGACGTGAGTGATGACAATGCTCACTGTGGATATTGATGGTCCTCAGAGGATGAATGCTAATGTATTTGCAGATCTTTGGTTCTACATTTTATTGATCACTTACCTTCAACACACTAATGGCTCGCATGACTACATTTCTCTTTGCTTGCTTTCTATTCTTTTGTGTGCATGAACAGGTCAGCCCGGGCAGCGTGCCACAGGCAGCACTATGGGTAATGTAGTCCATAGGGTGAACGTGGCTCTGGGGGAGCGCGGAGACAGACTGACTCGTGCTGAGGACAAGACCGTGGAGCTGATGCACAAAGCCCACCAGTTTGCAGACACTGCTCACAAGGTGACATAAACATACAGCAATTTCTACAAGAGAAAGAATTGATGATAATAAAGATACTAGAGTTCAGATCTGAATAATAAGCATTTTGTTTTTGTTACAGCAAACACATTTGACATTGTTTTCTTTCCCATGCAGTTGGCCTTTAAGTATTCAAAGTAGAGTCTGTCGAGGACAGATGGAATTCTTCAGGATGTTAAAGAGGAATCCAGTAACATGGACACTAACAGTCTGATGCAGTCTAACTCCTCATGGAAGCCCGTCTGTGCGAAGACAGCTGGGAAAGTCACTAAACAGCTTCTTTAATAATCGCGATTTGAATCTTTCTGAGGATCATCTGCACTGTGTTCAGTTTGAATCTCCTGTCCTTTTACGAAAAAAACAGAGCTGGACTTTTAAGCTGCAGTTATTTAACATAGAGTTTCTTTTTGTGTGTGTAATTCCTTTTAAACACATTTATTTAACAGCTGTAGACCTTCCTGTGTCACTGAATACTTTTTACCCAGAACTTGTTAGGTTAGGCTGGTATCTTTTCAAACAATCTGAGATGTGTGTGGCAGGTAGTACTGCTCAGGGTGACCGGTAATGTATCTACACATGGTTTGGATATAAGTGCACTAAACATTTGATTTGATATTACTCTGCACTTTGTTATCACCGCTTGCTGCCATCATTCTGTGTTCACAATGTGTGTGTATGTGTGCACGTGCAGTGTACCGTGTGAATTGTCACGTTGTCAAATCTGTGCTCTCCTATGTTAATATTGACGCGTCACCTCATGTTTTGTCTGCTGTACCATGTCTTCGGCTCTGTGTATGTCCTCATGGCTTTTCGATTTGTTTTAGAGGTTTTGTCTTTGAGAGTTAAGTGAAGGTGGAGCAGGTGGAGCAGGTAAGTTGGAGTACTTGCCAGAGATGAGTTCCATAGTGAGCACTGTGAGTGAAGCAGGTCTGTGTGGAAAAACTCAAGGTGACTTTAGAAGGTTGAAATGTTAGTTGAAACCAGTCATGTTTGCATCGCTTCTGTGGGGTAATCTTAAACAGTAAGTGCAGTATTTGTTTCTGTAAGCTTAACCCACTGTGAACTGGAGGAAATGGATACATTACAGGGAATCGAGGGAATTAATTTTAATCAAACTTGTCTTTTATGTTTTGTCAATTGCTTTTGGCTACAATTTAATGTTAATGATGTATTAATTTAGTGACAGTGCATCCACTGCTCTCTTTGAACCAATTAAATAAGCCTGGACGTAATTTGACCTGTGCTTAGTTTTTTTTTTATTCTCACCAAGAATATCAGCTGATCAGCTTTTTACCACCAGATGGTGCTCACAGAGCAAAAAAGACCCTTCAGCACCATTTCACCTGACACAAACGCACTATACTATCAATTTATATGCATGCAGAACTTACTTTGAATAATTTGAACTTAAAAAAAAAGAAGAATTGATCATGTTAAAATTAAAGTTAATTTGCAGATTCCTTCAATGTAGAGAACAAAGGATTTTTTGCCCATGTCCATGCCAGTGACATAAAAAGGCAACTGATGACAAGAGTAATTTGATGGTTTATGATGTTAGCACAACCATATCATAAAACATGTTGCAACATAACATAATATGCTTTTAGAGTATACAACTAATGGTTATTGGTTATTATCATAAGCCATTTTGACAATGAGATGGCTTGAGATGGCTCCAGATGAAGTTAGCCAACCTCTGAACCCATAGTGAGTGTCTGATGATCAGCATGACCAACACATCTGCTCTATGGGGTTCAACGGTCTGAGTTGGAAGATCTAAATCCTAATTGGCAGTAACATAGCAGTCAAAAGAAATACAAGTGTAACAAGGCATAACACATTTTAGGCCTACCCATGTGTGTAATTCATTTTTACATTACATTTATTTAGCTGACACTTTTATCCAAAGAAACTTACAATAAGTGCATTCAACCATGTGGATACAACCCACAAATTACAACAATCATGCAAGTATCATGTAAGAAAAAAAAAAGAGGCAGTTTGAACAGGTGCATTTTCAGTATGTGAATGAAGATGTGTAGAGTTTCTGCTGTCCTGAGGTTGATGGGGATCTTGTTCCACCATTGTGAAGCCAGGACCACAAACTGTTGTGATTTCGTTGTGCCCCCCTTGTAGTGAGGCAGTAGCTGTTACATCTTGTTATGTGTCTGTTTCCTGTTCTATTTTAAAATCCTTCCTGTCTGGCCTGTCTTGTTCCTGTCCTTGTTTCCTTGATTTCCCACCCCTGCTTTCCTGTGCTCACCTGCCCGATTCCCTCTTCCCTATTTACGCCGGTCTGGAAAGGTTATAACAATCTAAATGCTTCATCTTGTGGGAAGCCTGGTCAGTTTCGTGGAAACTAGATTTTATTGCCTGGTGTATAAGTAGAAGGTTTTGTTGGATTGTGGCACTAGATGAAAGATGGAGGACCATGACTGCCCACTTCAGATTTCAGCTGGCTGGCCAACTTTTAGATAACAGGTTCACAGTGGATCAGTGTCTTCTGAAGTATAAAACTGAACACACACATGCACACACACATCTGTTAAGCAGAGGAACATGTATTTGCATCGCAGGGATGTGTTAATGCCTGCATGACAGTGGCATTTGTCAGTGAACATCTGGAGGCCTATGCATTTTGCATTATTGTCTCAACAAAGAAGGGAAGTGAACGTTAAATTCTCCTTTTCAAACATGAAAATAATAAACGTGTGATCGACACAAGCACATTTATTACTGAAGCCCATTGCGTCGCGAGGAAAAACTGAAAAAGCAGTTCATCTGAAAAGCATGGCTGGGACTGTGGAGGAGGATTAAGGACACATGTACAAAACTGTTGGGAGCTGGTGAAAGTGGGACAGGAAGAAGTGTTTACCTGATGTGGTTCAGGACACATGAGTTCAAGCAGCATGTGCCTTCTCTACTCAGGAAGCATGATTTGTGAGCTCAAAGCCACATTTCATGCAGTTGACCCTACACATGTATTAAGTGTTCGGGTTGTGGATTGGTAACAGCAGCTGTGTGTAGTGCAGCACCAGCTGTTTCCACACAGAGGGTATGATCCAAACAGCAGGACAGAAATGAGGAGGGGGAGGAGGGGGGAGTACAAAAGAGACAGAAGATGAAAATAAAGAACAAGAGAGTGCATACGTGCCTCTCCTCCATCCGTTGTCCTGACAGACCTTTTCATCTAAGACTTTGCACTTGGTGTCCTTGTTCTTGAATTGTATTGCAGAGCGCTGAGAGGTGTTTCTGATATTTAGTCAACCCTTACCCCAGAGTCCAGGTTCATCTGGTGCATTTCTGTCTTTGTTTAGTACCTTTTGAACTGTCACATGCACAGTCTCCTTTAGTGTAAACCTCATAAGTCTGACTTATCATTTTGTCAGTTTTAATAAAGTAGAAAGCTGCCAAGGAAGTAAAGTACTATTTATACACACAGACTATTTATGTTTAGGAGAGTTTTCATCCCAACTGGATATTAAAGTATTTCTGTAAATCACTGATATAATTCATAATTCTTTTTTCCAAAACACATGCCATGATGTTCAGACAAACATGACATGAGGTGAGTTTCATGCCAGCTTGTCTCCACATGACATTATGTTTGAACTTTGAATAGATGTGCTTGAATGTGTACCCTGTGACTTCTGTTTCCTGTGTACACCATACAATAATGCCTCTGCACAGTTTTACTCTTTTGCTGCTTCCAGATTCCCCCAGGATACCTGAGAGGTCTACAGGAGCCCGCCAAGGTGGGACAGTGGTAACAGCAGGGGCAGTGTCGAAGTTCCCCTTGAACTCTGTCCATCCTGTACGATGCCGATGTACAGGTTGTTTCAGGATTCCCCTTAGCTACCCTTTGCCCTGATTTGAACCCCTGGATTTACATTTGACCTGCACCAGTCTTTGTGTACAGAAACCTGCACTGTACAAAAATCATAAATTAGTTTTGTACATTTCTGGTAATTTAGGATGTTTTAATGCTCTTCAGTGTCAAAAGCTCAACAGTATCCAGGGGTTAACTTGTGTATGTAATTACTGATGCAAGATAGATGTCTATTGGACAGTATTTATTGGACGGTAGAAGATTTGGATCTAATTTTAAGGTCCAATGGAGTTACACATTGTATGTGATAATGAAGTTCCCAGACCATTGGGCTGGGCAAGTACAGCTGCACCTCTTCAGTCCAACAGATGATGTCAACAATATTTAGAAGCCTGTTATAATTTCTATGGTCAATATTTCTATAACAACGTATTCAATGATGTGAAACAATGTGATGGTGGTCATTAGTAGTTATGAATCCACAGAGAATCATCAGCTGAATTTTCCCGGAGCTTTAGAGCTTTAGTTTCAGCTCCTTGTTTATCTGTTCTGGTTCTCTCGTCACATTCAGAGAAGAAGCTGTAAAAATCACTGTCCACTACCTGCTCAGCAGCAACCAGCAGGCAGACACAGTTAGAGACTAGCTAGAGAACATAGTGTAGCATTTGGCAGCTAACGAGGTGGTGGAGACCAAAAACATAGTTAACAGGGAGGGAATACTTGACACAAACCCCACTCCAACTGAATACTAATGTTGCTGCTGGATGAGAAACAAGCAGTTTGCCAGCAAGTTCATCATATGCTTTTCACATTACACACAGATAATTATCAACAACTCTGCAGTTCTCCTTAGGTCTATTAAACATTTTAGCCTCTTTCAGCAGATTGTTTTGGTTTTCTGCTCTCATCAAGTTGCTGCTGAAATAACCAGTTTATATACTGAGATCCAGTTACCCCATTAATCATAGTAAATTGTAGTTTCTGTTTTAGTTCATTATTCAGTCAGGTATTGTGTTCGTGTAAGGCAGGATTTACTTTTGTGCTGCCCCAGCCAATCAGCAGCAAGTGTTGAGTTAATTCTGCGAAAGTCATTTTCAGTCAACATGGCCATGGGAGTGGCTGCTAGGCTAATATGCCAATTTAGGTGTTGATTTTTAGTCCACCTGTGTCCATCTTATCCACACTTGATGCCATTTTTTGTTCAACATTAATTGAAGATATAGAAACTAGACAAAAGTTCTCTAAAATTCAGACTGATTAATAATGCATACTGAAACATCAAATGGAGAACATACGGTCCATTCAAAACGAGTATCTTTATTAATGTGCTTTCACAGCTCAACACATTCATGGATAGTTTGACTTAATCTTTTCTTAGTGTAGCAAAAGTGTTGTATGTGTGCAACTGCAGCTGAGGTCAGGGCTCACAGTAGAACCATATGGTTGTTCACTGACTCAGTGAACATCAGCCTCACTCAGCCTTGCCCAAACTCACCCAGCTTTAACCTGACTAACCTACACATCACCCAGACTTCACCCACACCCGGTTTCAAGAGCGGCAGGCATTCTGTTGCACTGACTTTATACACAGGGAATTCCTAGCATGTCCTTAAATATCTGTCAAACTGTCCACTAAATTAATCAAGGTTTCTACAGGGTGATGCCACTTAAGGATGGTCATCCTTATATAAATAAAATTGAACTGAACAACCCAATTAGATATTGCCATATCATGAAGTTATCTCAGGGTACTTTTTCCCTATAGAGCAGGTCGAGACCAACTCTTATACAGTGGGTACGGAAAGTATTCAGACCTCTTTTAAAAATGTCACTCTTTGTTTTATTGCAGCCATTTGCTAAAATCGAAAAAGTTAATTTTATTTCTCATTAATGTACACTCAGCACCCCATCTTGACAGAAAAAAACTGAACTGTAGAAATTTTTGCAAATTTATTAAAGAAAAACTGAAATATCACATGGTCATAAGTATTCAGACCCTTTACTCAGTATTGAGTAGAAGCACCCTTTTGAGCTTGTACAGCCATGAGTCTTCTTGGGAATGATGCAACAAGTTTTTCACACCTGGATTTGGGGATCCTCTGCCATTCTTCCTTGCAGATC
>JAVQJD010078439.1:0-21898 GCA_036023655.1 Nannoperca australis
CCCCCCCCCCCCCCCCCCCCCCCCCCCCCCCCCCCCCCCCCCCCCCCCCCCCCCCCCCCAGAAGGAGACTGGGGTGATTAAAGCACCTGACTCTAACCTATCTACCTTCTATCCCCCTCCATCAGTTAGACACACGAGCATGTACGCACATGCACACCATCTCATTTATAACACCTGTTGTGTTTCCTCTCTCCTAACTGGCAGGTAGCAGAGGAGAGCGTAAAGGTTAACAAAGTAGTGTGACACTGGAAACATCTGATAATTCAATCAGGTGACATGGAAACCATGGATGTACTCACTTCTCTAAGTAATCTAAGGCAGTGCTGCAGCCAATATTGTGGCTTCCATGATTTAAAGATGATAACAGCACAGACAAGCAGCCGCAGGAATGTATTCATATTATTTCTTCATATCATGCTTGGCATGGAACTATTTTAAATGCAGCCTGCTTTTATGATTAATTGTTCTGACATTGCATTACTTTATAAGGTATGACATGCGTTTGATAATGCAATTAGCTGGATTAGGGATTAGAGTAGTCTCACTGTTGAGAGCCAAACAAAACACACATTTCAGATAAGGCCAAAAGCTGTTGTCATCAGTTTGCCACCAATTTTACTCTCCATCAAGGGTGGCTTCACCACTGTATAAAACAAACTGAGAGTCTACAGTCATGCTAGCAGATATGTGAGATTGTTCTAATGCTGCATTCAAGCAATGTTGGGAAGACTATGGGAAGAATAGGAAAAATTATTCCAAGATGGCTAATCCGGCCATTGCTAGCTTTGCAGTTACACCAATAAAGATTTTTGTATTTGGAGAGGTTCAATACCAAGCAAAAACAGATACTGTACAGACAGACTGTATAGTTCTGTTTAAACTGTATTTTAAATTAGTGTTTATATTGGATTTTATTTAGATGCAACTCCCAGCTATGGTAGTTTTGCAGCCATTTATTTATTATTTTTGACACTTCTGTAGTTCTTTTCACCAAGTGGTGAAATATATACCCGTATAGCTGTCTAAAATTCATGATATCTCCTGATAGGAATGCCATTCATTTGTAGGTATTTGGTCATAAATCTGACAAATCAAACATTTGACCTAAAAAGTGCACTGCTAACATCTGTTTGCAGGCTAGATAGCTAACTAGCTGCAGCAGATTGAACAACATGTAAATGTACCGGAACATGTCAGTGTGGTCGTTACTCTTCATTACCAACACTAAAACCAAAGTTTGTTTACTTTTTCTCTTGTTCCCCTGCTGGAGCTCAGCATGCCAGCTGCAGTCAAAGTAACAGACACCAACTCGACACACTGAGTTTGTCCTTCTTTTAATCATAAAAAAATATAAAGAATTAATAATACAAAAAAAAAACACTGACATTATGTAACTACATGTGATAATTTCAGTTGGACTTTAAAACCCCAAATGTCAACCTCCCTGTGGTGATAGAGGAAATGCCAGGGGATCACCAAAACCTTTAGTAATCAACTTCTGAGGACCATGAATGTCTGCACAAAGTTTCAGGCGAATCCATACAATAGTTCTTGAGATATATCACCTTGGAAAATCTTTGAACTTTATAGCAGTACATCACATTTAAATATATTCTGTTTTTATACATTTCATACCATCTTGGCAGCAGGGGGACATTAATGAGATGAGAAATCCCTTGCCATAAAGGGCTGCAGGTACATGGACACCGACAGCCAATTATTATAAAATATTGCATTTCATTAAAACGAACTGTTTATCTAATCTGAGGGAAAATTTTGAGCCCAGGGAGTACAAAGAGATAATTTCAAAGAGTCGCATAATTTCCTTTTCCATTGCTGTTAAAATGTGACTCATCCTCACATTCGTCACAGTGTTTCAGGGCTTTAAAATGATTACACAGAGTACATTACCAAACCCAGCACTCCCTCAAAAAATAATAACAAGCCTTCAAGCTTTCAAGGGTCTACACTGAACCAAGGCAGAAACTTAAACTACATTCAGACAATTTGAAGCCAGCTTACCTGCCAGTGGGCCTAAAGTAAGCACAAACCAATAACTTGCTTTTTAAGCAATATACAGTCAAATGAAAAGCAAATTCAAGTCAACAAAAAGAAGAAATGAGAAGATACTAGGAACTACTAGGAATAGAAGTACAAAAGAGCAATTGAAATGAACCTAGCTGCTAGCCTTTTTTGGGAGTAACGCTTAACGTTAAGTGTGTTTGTCTTATTTAGGTCATGTTACATTGCATTTGGATGTTATTTTTGTCTCTATTTGTCATCCAGTTTACAAGGTTCTGTGTTTAGAAATGCTAAAAACAAAGATTATGTGCAAAGTTGGTATTTGGCTTTCACATATTCACTCCCTGCAAGGATAGATGAAGCTTAAGTCAGAGCCTACTTATTATGGTGTAAGAACAGCAGAAAGAGCAGCAACAGCAGCAAATGATTGCAGAAGGTACAGAAAAAATATTATGTGAGCGGTGCATTGAAAGCTTAAATTGAATTAAACAGATTTTTAAGCTACAGCAAGTAGAGTATATAATCAGGTTTTGTGCTTGACCTATCTTGCAGGCTTGGTTCCATTTTATGCAACCATGCAAAGACGCACAGTAAATTGATTGTAGATTGCTTTGTTACTCAGTAACATATTGATCATATTTCATTTCTCCTTTTTGAGTGCCTTTGATGACATTTAAAAAATAACTTTTTAGAATAATTTTTAGATAAGTGATATTCCTCAGTTTTCCTGCTATGCAGCTCAAGTAAAAAGAAACACAAAGGAAACAATCAAAATATGATTCCTTATTTGAATAATTTATCTGTCCTATCACCAATGCATGAACCTACACCACAAAAAAGCACCAGTTGAGCCATGTGGTTCCTCCTGACATGAATGGATCTTGTCTACTTCCATCTCTCTAGCAAAAGAACCTTGTTGGAGGATGTTATTCCTGCGGAGCTTCATTAAGCCAGCCTTGTGTTTGAGCTTAATTGTCTCTAGGCGTGCAGAGCATCCTGACAAACACTATCAGCATCCATGCATGTAATGGATTGAGGCAAATCCCTCAGACAGACAGAGGGACAGCAGGTATCACCGGTGCACGGATCTGCACTTCTGCCGAAAGCTGCCGGTCGTAAAACAACAAATGACACAGGAGTGATGTGTTCGGCCTAACACGCACAGCTTTAGGTTCAGGGCTGACAGAGCTATTTCAAACAAAAAGATGAGCTAAGCATGTACACAGTGCACTGTTAACACAACCAACTGAAAACACATCAGGCCAAATGCTATCCCATTCAAAGGCAAATAGTCAATTCTATCCACTACATCAAATCATACTGTTTAGACGCAAATTTAAATTCCCCCTGCTTCTGGGTTTATGAATGGCAAGAAGAGAAGGTAAATAGAGATATCAGCTGTGCTGGTTCCTGGATGAAATCCAGAGTGTGAGCAGGCAGGAGAAGTGGAGTATTGATCAGGGGCAGGATTAGCTGGCCCAGCATGCAGCTAAATCAGTAACAACCATGAAGAACTACAGAAGAGAGAAAAACAACACAGTGGGATGAACAGTTCACTGGCATGTACTGCACAAGATTTCTTTTTTAAAATGATTTTAAAACTTTTTTTTTAGCTTAAATAGCTTTAACAATAGAAAACATACATGTTTTCTTACAGTATAGCACAAGGCCAGCCAAAATCAACATTTTGCCAAAAATAGCATTTGTTAAGTCCAGTAGCTGCAGTGGCATTTCAATAAGGGCCCAGTTTGCTGCAGGGATATGACTCATCTTCTCCTCTGTTCTCCACTCCTGTCCCCTGGTTATCCCATTGTCTGCACCTCGCCATTGTTTACATCTC
This sequence comes from Nannoperca australis, assembly GCA_036023655.1. Lineage (NCBI taxonomy): Eukaryota > Metazoa > Chordata > Actinopteri > Centrarchiformes > Percichthyidae > Nannoperca > Nannoperca australis. The sequence goes on from JAVQJD010078439.1 coordinate 3,863, forward strand.
CTCCCCTACAGTCCCTCATCTCTTCTTTCTTCTCAATTCATTTTCTTAGCTGCGTCTGGCTGTGCACACAGGATTGCGGGACGTTTCCTGAACTAATAGGGGTCACATTAGCCTGGCAGGAAACACAATGCCATTATGGAAATGCTCAGTCAATTACTGGGCAATGAATAAACACCCTTCTGTCAATTTTGACTCTCATATTTGTGTTTGGCTAATGGTTGCAATGCGTGGCTGTTATCTGCCCAGGGGCATCTTATCTCCGTGTCCTGGAGGAACTCGTCAATATGCTTGAGGTCAGTTGTGTGATAGTTGGGTTGCCCTAGATCAGTGTTTCCCCTGCAAATGAAGAAAATTCTATGTAAATGTTGCCACTCATTTGTCAGTGAATTATCAGAGATAATGGATTCATCTTGTTTGAATTCTGCATCCAAACATAAAATAGCCTTAAATGGATTCCTGTACTGACACCATCATCAGGATATCTAAATTAGACCTGAGAACGACAATATATGTGTGTTTGACTTTGATTTCTGTCTTTTTAGTAAATGGAATGATTTAGACAGAAAATATGAAAATAAGGCAATAACTTTTATAAGATTTCTAATAGATCAGAGTCCTCCAGTTTACTCCCACCACCTATTAGAGCACCAGGAGGCTCATTGTAGCCTGAATCACGACAGCTAAACAGCACGCTTTGGGTAATATTAGAGCTGCACTCTATGCTTATGGGAATGCCACTGCAATGAGGTTAAAATATGGAAGACTATAAATGTTTCTTGAATTTCCATTTCCATTAAACACAATACGAGTACACGCTTCGAGTTCATTTAATATGTTTCATTTAACTTTTTGAACCCAGTCCCATAATGAACTGAAATCCAAGACAACCAAATAAATAAAAAAGTATTCTTGTAAAGTGTCCCTGTAAACCTAATGGTCTGAGAATTAGTATTTGAAAATTGCCACAAAGTTCTTCATAGAAGAGGATATGACAAAGACATGGGCACAAGGACGTAAAATGTACAATTTCTCCGATGGTACATTTGAATTAAGCAGGACCAGACTAGACAGCATGTTCCTGTACCAAAACAGAAAGGGTTCTTTAAAAAGTGTTTTCCTTTATGCAATTTGAGCAGAAAAGGCAGAGAAAAGAAGGTCCTTTAGTTTACATATTGGAGAGACAGACGTGGTGAGAGAACTGAATGTAAAGGAAAGGTACGGTACCCTTGTTAATTTTCTTTCCCAGAGTTAGATGAGCAGATACACATCATTCTCATGTCTGTGCAGACCAAATATGAATCTAGAACCAGGAGGCTGTTAGCTTAGCGTAAAGACTGTAAACAGGGGATAACAGCTAACCTGGCACTACGCAAAATGCAAAAATCTGCCTACCAGCACTATTAGACCTCACTAATGAACACGTGTCATTGTGTCATAAAAACAACAATTGGAGGTTTTATAGTGAGTTACGTGCTGTAACTTCTTCTACCAAAGTAGGTAGATTATTAGCTGCTGGCTCTAGCTTCATATTTAGTGTAGCCTACAGACATGAAAGTGGTCTAAAATGTCTCGTCAAGAAAGCAAATATGTAAACATTTCAAACGATTCAGTAATTAAAATAAGGGTAGGCAGATTTCTTTTGACGTTATTGGGCAAAAATGCCATTTAACCGTGCAACATATTGTAATTCAAGTGGTCCGAGAGCAGACCTCTACTTCAGCCCCCCCTCTTGGCTCCGTTTACAGCAGGGGAACCGACTCCTTCTGCTGCCAGTCAAAGCTGTGGGTTTGGTGGGAGGGGCTTAGCAGGGGCTGCCTACCACAGCTTTAATTCCTTATTAAGCTGAAGCGTGGCTCTGCACTCAAACATAAAGTGGATTATAAAAGAATACCATCTTACTAGGTGTCTCCACCTTTTCTAAAGTTAGATTAAGCTGTAATTTGCAATATAGAAAGCAGTAGAATCCTAGAAAGTTATCTGTCTGAAAAAACATTCAAGCTCAAGGGTGCAATGCTATCTTGTGCACATTACATACAAATAGGTTGTACTGTAGATCTATTAAAAAGGTGGCACAGTCAATGAAAGGGGTTGATGAAAAAAATGAACCACTTAAAGAGATATTGACATTGGGCCTAGCAACAAAGTAATTCCTCACACCAGGTGAATGATTCTCTTCTCTTGCTGGATTGTACAACAGAACGTCATTCTAGTCAGGATCTACACAGCCCCATGAGACTGCATTATGCCAGGAAAACTACTGAGAATCTCATATTCAGAGTTCACGTTTACTCTAAATAAAACTCTGCCTTTCCTGGGTTGATCAATTTCTGTCTGTGAGTGTTCATGAGGTTTGCGCATGGAGGCTGCACATGATGATGACAATGGAAGGAAATAAAAAAAAAAAAAAAAAAGAAAACCTCAGCTTTCCAGCAGAGTAGCTCATGGCAAGGTATGTACGGGAGCTCGAGCACTGTCAGTTTGAGTTAAGGCCATGTACACAGTTGGGTTGGGGACTGCTTTCTGCTGAGTCACTGCATGATATTAGGCTGACAGAGACAAATGCCCGTGGAGTGTCAGTCAAAGATGACCCCATCCCTTTGCTTTGATTCAATTAGTTTCCAAGTAGTGTCCCAAAGTGGAACCAAAGGCAATGCTCGCTCAACTTAAGTGATGGGGCCAAATCAGATTTTAGTTTGCTGACAGCATTGCCTTCTTCCCATCAAATTACGTGGCGCGGGTTTGTGATGTATGTCATCTGGCTGTCACATTATCACTCCATTCGCACGGGAGGAAATGCACTAAGAACATGCCCTTAATTTACCCTGACAGGTATTTAGATGATAAATTTTGTCATTAAAGTAAAATTTGTGGATTTATCAGAAAACGTCTGCCTGAGCAGGAGTGAAAAATGGTAGGACAGGGGAAATGAGCCCGGATTCATCCCTCTCAAACCAATTTGAGGTAAAGAGATTTAATCACTTTTTGAAACATCAACATCCAAAGACTGCCTCCGCCATGCTTTATCCTATCCATATAATCACTGATTTGGGTCACATGGCCTTCCCCCAATGCATCATGGGCCAAGTAGACTGGGAGAATAAGAAGGTGGTTTGTTGCTGTGCTCAAGGGAGGAGGAGACATGAGCGGGTCACTGGGCTGGGTTCCTATGGCTTAGCATGGCAAATCCTCTGTAATCCTCCCACCAGTCCCATGGCGCTGTTTACTGTATGTAGGTAAAGTTATTATGGACCCAGACCAAGCCTGCCCCGCTACCATGTCAGCTACATCCCACTACTGCTACAGTTTGTCCTCCACTATTGTTCACCTGTTCTTTTATAATGTTTTTTAAGGAGGACAGCTGAGGATGTTTATCCTCCGTAAGTATCTTTTGAGATTATTGTCATTAGACGGCGGGATAACAGTGAGGGAGCCAGACAGAGAGATGGAAATCACACAGAGAGGGGTGAGAAAACTAAACATTCCTCAGGGTATTTATAACAGCGAGGGAGGCTGGAGGGGGCTTCCGTGATCATAGCTTTTTTTACTGTAAAATTATTATGGAAAACTGGAACTTTCTCTTTCTACTAAGTGTAAACAGGAGTCATTTCTAGCAAACCATTCTGCACATAAAGCATCACAGTGGCGTAAAAGCACCGTCTCTGTCTGAGAATCTCTGGCGCATCTTTGTAAATTATGTCTCTAGCCGGTATGGACCCATAAAGCAACGTAATGGAAAAATGTATTTCTTGGAAGCATTGAAATTAATTTTCTGCTGGATTCCTGGAATCACATTACAACAGAAGGCCACAAATCACTGTCACTGGCCTTGTTATTATCCAATTGCTTTCCCCTCCCTCCCTCCCTCCCTCCCTGTCTGTCTGTCTGTCTGTCTGTCTGCATCAATTAATGTTTTGCAATAACACACTTCTCTATTATTCCAAAAAATTCTACATCACCAAAACGTACAGTGTGTGAAAAACGAATAACTGCAAAAGCTAAAAAAAAAGTAGCAACTGAAATGCACATGCAGCGTCTTGCCAATACTACAGGACATTTTTTACTTTACTTTAATTATTAAGTTTACTTTATTAATACCAGTAAGTTTTAAACAAAAAACTGATGATTTCAGTTAGGCTGCAATGATTAATCAATCAAATGAAATAAATTAACAACTATTTTGATACCCAATTAATTGATTAAGTGATTTGTTGTAAGCCAAAAAATCTTTCCAATGTGAAAATGTTGCTGTTTTTGTCTGTGTTATTTTACAATTCAAGCACTTTAAGTACTTTCAAGGTACCTAAGCCAAAGATTTCTAGACTCTCAAATCTTTTATATCACATCTAATATGCAACTGCAAAAATAAAGTTTACAGAAGTCCTTAATTTCAATCTAGCTCTGCTCCGCGTCTGGTGAGAGACGCCAGAAGACAACAAACAAAATATGGCTGCGAGATCATTTCATTTCAAAGATTAAAAAGATTATTGGTTTATACGATTGTGTAGATGAAACACCAGATTATATTATTATGCATATTCCTAACCTTGAAAACATAATGGTTAAAAACTTTCAAGACTTTGTACGAACCCTGTTTATATTGCATATCATACACTCTAATATATTTAGGTTAGGGACCATTAGTCAGAGGAAACAAAACCTTTGATTACCTCACATTGAGCCTCGGAAACTGTAATGGGCATTTGACTGAGCAAATAAAGAAAGTTCTTATGAGCCTGAACAAAGTGCTTAACAGAGTCAAAACTCTGGCCCGAGATCAGAAGGAAGATGAATTTGGTTGCACACAAACTCTCTTTTAGAGATTTCTTATTTAAGATAATAATTCTCACGTGGCATCGCACAGCATCATTCAGCCTCAAATGCTTCCTTATTCTTTTTCACTGCAACAACTTCTTAAGTCTAAGAAGGGTTTGAACATGGATTAGCACCATGAAGTTACAGGCTCCGTCTCCACCAGTGATGGTGGCTCCCTCTGGTCTGCTTGATTTAGGAGCTCTGAAAAGAACCACTGGAGAATCGTATGTATTACAAATACATACAGTAACAATTCCTCACCAGCTACATGGCACTATTATAGAACAAATGACAACCATTAAATTACTCACAGGGAACATTACTCCATGATTTTTACATCAAACCGCAGTACTTAGAAACCATAGAAACCCCATGAAACCACTTACATCTGCATGGAGCCACTCAAGGTTATACAGAACCACTCATTTATGTTCCTATTACGGAAAATCATATGTATTCAATGTAAAAGCAGTTTGCGCTAGATATAGTCATAGGAAACACAAGTCTAAAACCAGCAGCAGCTTAACACTCAAAACTAATTTCTCACTAAATGGGTTGTCAGGAAACACTGTGCCTGGCAACAAGTCAGATCTGATGTCAGTAATTCAGTGTTCTGTCTGTATTCCTCAGGGTAGCGCAGAGGTTCTGGCCTCTACCTGTGTGTGTGTGTGTGTGTGTGTGTGTGTGTGTGTGTGTGTGTGTGTGTGTGTGTGTCTGTGTATTAATGAGGTTGAAGAGACAGATGAGATAGTTGCAGCTATTAAAACACCACATGACTTTAGAGCCTTTCACAGATGAATCAAAGAGAAACTGAATTTTGTTACAGCTGTCTCCTCATCCCTTGCAGCTTTGCCTTATCAGCATGAAAACAAAGCATCACAAGCATGAAAGCTCAGTTTGATATACTCTAAATACATTTTTATTAGAAGTCTACTAATCAAATTTGTTTGTTTTTTTTTAAATACCACGTATATAATCATTTCTGCTAAGTGAATATAGTTCAGTTTCATCAACGTGAATCTTAATGCAGTAATCAATTGGTAATGGCAAGCACTCACTGATGATGGCAGGGTGAAGGATTAATCAAAGCCAGCAGGACCGTGCGTAATTTGATCATGAGAGTTATCATTCAAAGTGAGTGAGAGTGTGTGTGAGTGTGTGTGTGTGTGTGTGTGTGTGTGTGTCGTGGCCATCCTTTACAGGAGTGACATAGGTAATGGTTGGCAGGTTGGCAACAAGAAGATTTTGGCAACAAAAATGCCATATTACCTAGTTCCAGTTTCTGAATTGTAAAGATTTTCTGCTTTTCTTTATCTTATATAAAGTATACCAAATATATTTGGGTTTTGGACTATTAGTTGGACTAAAGTCAATGTTACAATAGACTGAAGATAACTACCTGGTATTTTTTATTCCAGGAAGTTATTGGCAGTCTATTGTAAGATTCAAATTCTTTTTTTGCAACATTTTACAAACAAAACGATTCATAAAAAAAATACTAATAAAATATTTGATGTTGGAGTAGCTCCTGTTAGAGAACATTTTTGCATTTATTCAATCACAGCAACATTACTATGAAAAGGTTCAAATTAACAAAACCCTTTATTGGTTGTCACAAAGAAAGTCAGTGTTTTCTAACTGATGTGTCCAGAGTAAAACAACACAGGCCGTCATCATCACAGAATGAGTCATGTCGTGACACTTTCATCCACATGACTTGTAACACTTTTTGTGACACACAATTGTCAACTCCTCCATCTCACTTTGTTTTGGATCATCGGCTCGCCCGACCTTGAACAAACTCCAGAGCGCATCAGCAAAGCACAGAGCATCTCTGGACAGCAATACAGCACCTGAACATGCTGACCCGCTCTGGACTGATGTTTTATTAGGATGTATAATAGGAGATTAAGGAGCCTGGACAATATACAGGCTTCCCCCATCTTACCCTGGAGGCAGCTCATTGCGCACCTTAAGGGGCTATACCTTATTGCATTATGCAATAGTGTAATGGGCTTAGCTACATGCCACTCTGCAGGGGGGAGTTTTGGGCTGACTCTGATGACTCACTTCATTAAGTCTCTCTTCCTCAGAGCTTTCTAGATGCTGAGGAGTGAACTTTCCACACACCCACATTAACACTGCCCTCAGATGCCATATGCAGTAGAGAAAAGAAGGTAAACATTTAATTATTACTTATATTGTTTTTTTCATTTTGTTTTTACATATTGACATTCGAGTTCATAATAGCCTTTGTGCAATTTCTGTTATTTCTGTTGCATTGTATGCTTTTGCTTTACAACTAAGTCTATAGTGACCTTATTGCACTTAATGCTTAATCTTTATTCTCCTCTAAACGTTCCTATAATATTGTGCCGGGTGTCCCAACCTACTTTTGCTGGCATATCTATTCTCTAAGCTTCTAAAATGTATTCCAGGACAGAGAAATGGCTGGCCCACATGTGACTATTAATGCTAAAGGTAAAAGAGACATAAGCTACCTCTTACAGTACAGTAGAATTAAACAGTACTATTAAACGACATAAATAGCATGCGATGGCCAGTTTAGGAAGAGCTACAGCGACCCTTCACCTGAGTGTCACCTGCACCGTGTGGACGCATCACAAGAATCAGCATCCTAAAACTATTTTTAAACCATCCGGGCTCCTGAGCTGCACCGGCTGCACGGAAACACAACACTTTACAAACATTAAACCTTTATAAGGAAACAGACAGTGCAACCATATCAAAATATAAGCCGGGTGAATCGTTTTGGAAATAACAAACACGTCGCTGCACATCAGTACTTACTTTCAGAGGGACATAATGCGAGCAGCCGCTTCAGATGGTCGCAAACATTTTCGGACACACGATTTAGTATTACTGTTTAGTGTTTCTTCTTCATCAGGCGTGCACCATCGCGGGGATGTACACAGAGGGAGACATGCGGAGTCATTTGACCTTCTCCCAATAGAAACTACCATCGCTGAAACGTAGAATAGGGGAGGAGCGGACCATACCAAGCAGGCGTCCCAGCAAGGCGGGGGGGGGGGGGGGCGCTGTCAGCCCGGGATGCACATGCAGAGATGTGAATGATACTAGTTGCAGTAAAGGATGGAAAGACATGTGGAACTAGTGCGTGGAAATAGAGTGAAGAAGCCGGGTGTAGAACTTCATTCAGCTTCAGTTTCCAGAAATTATCGCATATTCTGGTCAGAGGTTTCACTTCCCCTGCTGTTTCCTTAACACTTACTCTTTAAAGGTACTTTTAACTTCAGGCTGAAACATAAACAAAATATGGCATATTTACCCAAATTAGAGGGTTAAGAGAAGAACCATGACGCTTTATGTCTTTTTATTTAACCTTTATTTAACCAGGACGTTTCTTTTGAGAAACACATTATCCCTTATACAAGAGGAACCTGGCCAGAGTAAACATATTGCCACATAAAAAAACATTCACATATAGCACATTAAAATTGGACTATAATATTGGTATACTATTTTCTTGAACATTTAAACAGTTTATATTCTTTGTATGCAGGAAGTTTCTTTTTTAACTTTTTCCAAGCCAAGGATACGGGGAAGAAGAGAAAGCATTTTACAGCACTAAGAAATTATTTAAAAATAAAAAGGTATATATGAATCTTCCTCCGTAATTTTGGGGAGGTTAATTTAGTTATTGCATATGAATTACAGTGATGAGGTTTAGTGTAGAGTCCTTGGGTTCTTAGCAGTTGGCATGAATTGATTTTTCATTATTTTTTACAATCCATTTCTATTTCTATTTAAACTTTTGATTTGATCTGATCTCCTATTTGTGACATGATATGGGTGGACTGGTCATTTCATTATAAAGTTCAGTGTTTGTAAAGTGTTGTGTTACCTTGCAGCCGGTGCAGCTCAGGAGCTCAGATGGTTTAAAAATAGTTGTTTTAGGATGCTGATTCTTGTGATGCTTCCACACGATGAAGGTAAAATTCAGGTGAAGGGTCGCTCTAGTTTTTCCAAAACCATTGCATGCTCATATCAGTAAAAATAAAGTCATGTAATGTTAAAAGGACTATTGCAGAAATAAATTACATTCTACTGGATAAACGGGAAAAATGATAAAGCACCGTGTGGTCAACTGACTATTCATAGGCCTATCAAACACACAGTATACTATTTTGGTATATTACAATGAAATAGCAGTTAGAAGGGCACTATTAACATACTCTAAACCATTGACACAGTGTAAGTCCCTGTACAAGTAGAAAAGTAGCCACTGTTGCTCACTTGTCCCACAGAGATGTCATACATCCCATTATACCAATAGGTGATGAATTAAATAGCTTAAAGGGGTCTCTAAACTATTATTTAGTCATATATGTATCGGTTACTCAGGTTCATAAAAGAACTGTATTAACTATTATATCTGGATGAAAGGTAACGTCCTTGTTTATGTTATTACCATCAGCACATAGATTTACTCTGCAAAGTCATGTCTGCACAGGCCTACTGGCAGTGATGAATTGAACACACCTTGGACCGTTGCTTTACATTTAATGTGTGGCCTTGTGAGAACACAGCCTCATATGAAGCACTGCTTCCTTTCCAGGACATTACCCTCACACACTATAAAGATGTCACCATGGGTGTAAAGGAGAAAACACAATATATATATATCAAACTGGCTCAGTGTTGGAACCCAACAGTAGGATGCAGAAAAGCATCCACTCGAACACTTGACAGTCGTATGTTTGAAATGTTGCTGTTCACGGTTGTTCTTACACATTGTTTCTATAAAGTATAGCATATTGTACGATATTAGAGTGGAATTGTATTTTAGTTTGAATGTATTGTATTTAATAATGCACAAAGATAATCTGTTCTTAGATTTAATGCTCTTTTTGATTCTGCCATTGGCAGCGATGTACTTACCTGTAGCACTTGTGATTCATGACCAGCCCTTACAATTTTGATATCTTGTTGTGTTCGATCATGGTTCTATGCACTTTATGTAAAGTTCTTATTTGGAAGTTGCTTTGGATAAAAGCGTCTGCTAAATGTAATGAACACACTGTAATTATAGGAACAGAAATCAACTGTTTCCAGAGAAAAAAAGCTAGTGCTAGTATTTTCAGAAGTTGTAGAGTGATTTATAGTTGAACTGTAACTACTGATGCATGATGTCCAAGAGGACACATAGTTATCCTTAATGTCCTACAGTTGAACAGGTTTTCAGGTTTTTCAGATTGTAAAAAAAACATATATTTTCACATAGGCCTACACAATAACTGAACAAAATACTGTTAAATTAAAAGATTATGACTGTATATGACAGTACAGCAGTGGTACAGCAGACGTGATGATGCTCAGTCAGATCCGGCTTGTTATCTCTGTACTCCCTACATACTATGAACTTGTATTGTGTATGTCCTTTTGTCTTTTGCATAACGTAGTATCACATGTGTGATAATCATTCTTACATGCACCTGCTGGTAACTGCACCCTTTGTTAAAACCAGAAAGTTCAATTAAATTCATTTCACTTTTATTTATATAGTGCCAAAGTTATATCAGGGCACTTTTTCAGCAGGTCTAGACCGTACCTCTTCATATTTACATATTTACTAGGCGACAGTCGCAAGGAAAACTCCCTTTTAACAGACAGAAAGCTCGAGCAGAACCAGAACCAGGCTCTGGGTCGGTGGTCTTCTGCCTCAACCAGAAGTTTATCTTCTTATTGCAACGTCTATAGCAGACGCTTATTGAGTTTACAAATATAGCTAATTTTAAAGAAGAATATGGATATTAAATTTAAGGAACACATTTCATGACCAATGACGCAAAATTATACATTAGATTGTTTTCAGCCCTTTACACAGGGTTTGCGGAGCGATCCTCGACTCCTCCTCCTTCCTGTTAAAGTGTTTTTGGGCAAGACACTGAACCATAAGTTGCTCCCGATGGAGGCCAGCACCTCACATGGCAGCTTCGTCACCATTGGTGTGTGAATGTGTGTGTGAATTGGTGAATGAGACCAATCTGTAAAATGCTTATATATGTAAAAAAACAAACATTTAAATGATAAAAGTTTTTAATAGAAAACTGTGTTTATGTGTCTTAAAGAGTATCTTTCTGGTATGGGTAATGAAACTATGGTATTGTATTGTATTGTATTGTACTAGTATTTAAAGTAGGGCTGTAGCTATTGGTTGATTAATCGATTGCCATCTGTTTTTATTACTGATTAATTGTTTCTGTCATTTTCAAGCAAAAGTGCCAACCATTTGCTTATTCCAGCTTCTTAAATGTGAGGATCTGCTGCTTTTCTTTGTCATTTATGACAGTAAATAAAGAGTCTTTGGGTTTTGCATGGTTGGTCAGACAAAATAAACAAGTTGAAGGCAGCACTTTGGGTTCTGGGAAATTGTGAGGAGCTTTTATCACATTTGTTTTGACATTTTATAGACGAAACAATTAATTGATTGGTTGTAAAACTAATCAGCAGATGAATCAATAATGAAAATAATTAAGTTTAGCCCTAATTTAAAATGTATTTCTCTATAACAATAAATATTAATGACCAAATGTAAATTTACTGATTAAGAGCTTAACACAATTAAAAACAAAGCTGAGCTAATTCTGCTTCATTGTCATTTAAATGCTGCTTAATCCTGATTGGTGCACAGAAGCAAATTACATCAACTTCAAAACAGTGAGCGGGGCACAGAGAAAAACACAAAATCTCTGTGGTGAAATCACCAAAATGAAGTGTTCATGAAGGATCCTATTGCTTGTTGTTAGAAGCTAGTTAACAAAATAAGTTTTCAGGGGATTTAAAAGTTTTAAATGATACACAGATACAGTATTTAAGTGACTGCATCATCTCTCTTCATCTATTATTGGCTCTTTGCTGAGAAACTCCTCTCAGCAAAGTTCAAACCTCCTCTTTTAGCACCACATACAACACTAAATTATTGAGCTTTATGATCAGTCTGCTGAGGCTAAAACATTGTTGTCTAACCTGTTGGTGATGATGCAGCTATTCTAAACTTTTTACAACTTCTATAGTATGCTGCAGTAGTTTGTTGTTAAGTGTTACTGAGTCAAGCGGGTCATGGTGTTTTTGACCAGTAACATTACAGTTTATCTTGGTGAAATAGAGCCCTCCTCCCTGTGCACAATCTCAAATAATCTGTTCCAACATTGTATCACCGCAGCCCTTTAGACAAGCAGCAAAACAAATACTCTAGTTATTCATAATTCAGCAGGACACATGTTCCTTCAGCACATCAATAGCAAGCAATAAAAGTAGTATTGTAAAGTATGACAACAGCTGCCAACATACTACAAACTTTTGTTTTACTTTCTGAAGGCATAAAATTGCAGTCTGTACATTTTAAAATCAGAAGAGACATGTTTCAGGCTTCAATCAAAAGTATTTAAGAAATAAACTGAGATGAAAAAATGAAACTGTACAAGAACAATCCTAAGGCAACGTCTGAACAAATGCATTTAAACAACAATCCATCCCACACTGTCACAAAGAAATCACCACACTAAAGTGAGACTACAATACATGTGGAAGATTTCTTTGGCCCAAATAGGTGCAGTGCAGAATAATGTTAACATAATTTTGTGAATTACTGTGTAAAAAGTAACTAAAGAAAATAGAAAATTAAACATATGAAATATCCTGCCGGGTTCATTATTCTACAGTTATTTCCATTTCAAACAGGCTTTCTCTACAAAGCTTTTCTTTTGCTCCGAGGCAGCATATGTCTGAAGCAGAATTCCTTTGGTAAGTCTGTTCACAGTAAAACTAGTTTTAACGATACTGCCCACAGTATTAGTGTAATTCCTCTTTTTGTAAAACACAATCAAATGGATGTGATAAACTGAATATATAAAAGAAAGACAAAAGGTAGGTACTGTTGAACAATTCAAAAGAGAAAATACAATAAAATAGACCTCACTGGCTAAAAGCAACAGGGTTTTTTGGAATGAAAGTCCATTTCAGAATCTATGTGAATGTCTTTGGTCCCCCCATACCGACACAAATGTGAAAGACTGAAATTAACATTGAATTTTAGGGTCAACCCCATCATCCAATGTACAGAAGCCCAGAGAGCATGTGGTATCCTGTGGTTATCTCTCACAACTCAATTATCTTGTTAACAAATGATAACAAATAACAAATGGTGCTCATATTTAGTTGAAGACAAATATTTGTTTGGACATGTATGGTCAAATTTGTCATTTCCAAAAAGAAATAATTTGTATTTGACTTCCTGTAGTGACAACGCCTTCCACATTGGTGGTGATGCACATTTTTGGTACAGACAGAAAATGTCTGTACTGTAATTTAACTGACGCAGATTTGCTCTATCACTCGATTTCCAACAACAGCCAAAACCGGATATCTGGAGCACACCGCTGTAAGTTAACCCCATCTGTGACCGCAATACTCCATACATCAGTCCGTGATTCAAATCACAGAATAATGTACTGATCTATGAGGTCACATGACTACCTGTTGCTGTAAATTTTGACAGTCTGGTCGTCGTCGTCATCACCACATCTAGAGGCTTGAAAGAGACACAGGTTACAGTAGCTTGACATAATCTGTAATAATGTTAGCAAGCAAGGCTAACTGGCTCCCACTTTCGGAGTGGGGTACCAAATGTCAGTATTTTTCATCCTGGCTCTTATTCCCATAATTATGGCCTTTCTGACTGTGGGTCATTGCATGTCATCATCTTAAGGAAATGCAACTCCAGCAATACAACGCACTGTATATCAGGGCAAGCTGTGCAAGCTTGCGTGGTTAGCCAGAGAGTTGACCTGGAAGTAGAGTAACTACAATAGCTAATCTAGGGAGTTACCTTCTGTGTTTTTTTTGGTCAAGTGTTTGAAATGATTTTTTGCTTGCTTGTTTGGAAAGCTTTAAGAAGCTCACAACTTGGGCTTTCCAAATCTCTACAACTGAGTGCAAAGTTGACACAATTTTAAGATTAAGACCCAGATAGAAAAAGACCAGAATTTTTTACGTTAACAGCATGTCAGGTCCTTCTAACTCCAGCCCACTCAGAGGTGCGAGCCTTAGACACTTGTTCCACAAATACTGTATGTCCACAACTACTGTATGTCCAAAAGACAGTTTTGATAGCTGCCTATTATGCTTTATATTTCATTACACAATTTGATTGACTTTTAATGTTATCTTGACACAAAGTTTTTTGGCGAGTTAAATGTCTTATTTTCTCAGGATAATGGGCGTCCCTACTTTATGGTCAGTTCATGGAGTGATTTCTCTCATCCTTGAGAGAAAGAGGCAGGTCAGAAGAGAGCCGTCCTAGCTGTGGTGCTGGTTCGGACTGTTGATCAGGCTCAGTTTGCTCCTCAGGCTCTGGCTTTGGGCGGACAGGTTGCGGTTGTCCTCCTGCAGCTTGCTGTGCTCCTGAATGAGTCTGGAAGAAGTCTGCTGCTCCCTCTGGTCCTGCTCCAGCTCAGATATCAGCTCCTGTCTACAGAGAGGGAGCAGCACAGAGCCTCTGTTACCATCAGTGCATCGCCCCTTTCAGACATGCACCCCTTTATGTTCATCTGAAGGCAATTTAACATCTTGTTCTCATGTATAAGAATAAGCACCATGGTCACTTTTATGTAAAAGTCTCAATGGCAAATCTTACCTACGGACCTGTAACACCGTCAACATGGCAAAATAAAATGCAGTCAGATTAACATAAGGCTGCAGCAGCACAAGGAAAAACATGAAGAGACAGATAGAATTTATGTCTTTTATCATTAATGTATTATCTCAGTCATACACAAAATCAATAGATGGAGACACACTGAAGGAGCCACCAGCACAGTGGATGTCTTTCTATTTGACCACCAGTCTCTTCATCTTCTTCTTCACTAATGAATATGCCCATACACAAATAGAAATGTAAAAACAACTATTTGTGGTTTTAAGGGGAGCTACTTGCTGAAAATATTTATTGATGAAGCTGCAGTGATTTTGTGCAGTAGCATCACAGAGTCTTGTTGTCACAGTTAGCCCTTTTCCACCAACATGGAACAGGTTCCATTCAGGTTCTCTAATTTTGAACCATTTGGAGCATTTTGGCAAAAAATCAATTGGTTCCAGATAGGTTGGTTCCCAGCTGGAACCAAAACCTAGCAGGTTTTCAGTGTGAACCGTTGGAAAGAGGTATGGTAATAGTAACAGACTCTACATCATTAATAGTTCACCATAAACAAATATCTGTAATAACAGAACAAAAGCTTGCAGGTAATCAATTTGATTGTTTACGTCCGTTGGGCATTGTACAACGTTGATGATGCATCCTTGATTACAATGGTTCCACTCAAAACTGCTGGAAACAATGGTTGGTTCACTAGATAGCACCAAGGTTCCAAGAATCCTGAACAAAACCACTTCAAGAACCAGAGCTGATTTGGTGGAAAGAGAGTGAGGTTGTCAGGTTTGGTACCATTACGCCTGTACAGAGACCAAAAAACTAAAACCTATGCTTACTGACTTCACCTGGCAACCTGTGCAGAATTATTATCACAAGGGAGCCAGCAGCAGTTAACCTCCTAAAAATGTCTCATGTATTTCTTAATCTTTATTCTTAATAATCCTCTGGGTCACATTTCTAAGTAGTTCAGTACATTTGTGAACTTTCAGGACTCTTTCACACAAAGTCATAAACTGACAGGTAACTTATTGATTGGACAGTGTTGGTGATCCACAGAGTACCCCCAGAGTACCCCCAAATTCTGGAGACTGAAAGCAGATTATGCAGCACTTTACTGAACCTGAAGAGTTTATTTATCTCAGAAATAACTATTAGTCCTAGAACTGGACTTCACCGGTTCTAAATAATGACAAACAGATAGAAACAGGGTATATGTGTACTGTAATATTATAGTGAGGATAGTTACTCACGTTTCATTTTTCCATGAGGAACTGATCTAACACACAAAACACCTGTTTGAACTCTTCACTGTTGAACTGATAAGGGAAAGTCCCTGCACCAAGGTGCATACAGATATATATTGTTTACACTGATCACTTGATAGCTCATGATCAGCAGATGGATTTAATAGTTTTGCTTTTGAAATCTTGCTCAAATCATATATTACATGAAGCCCTAAAGCTGTATAGAGTTCAAGTAGAAATAATAACACTCAATGTGGAAGTTGGTCTCGACCGGCTCCATGTGATTGAGTGCCCTGAGATAACTTTGTTATGATATGGCGCTATATAAATAAAATTGAATTGAATTGAATTGAATTGAATATGTGACATGACTTACTTCCTCCAAACAAGGTGAGCAATTTCTGACTGGACTTTGAGGTAGTCCTGAGCCATCCTGATGTGCTGCTCAAACACGGCTATGGACTCTTTGGAGTTTGGACATGGAGCCAGAGGCTGAAAGCACACGCACAGCTCTGTGATTAATACACTGATCCATACGGGGGGGTGCACAGGTTTCAAAACAGACAACATCAAGATCAACATCTAGAACTGGATGAGAGCAAAAAGCTAATGGTTGCACCAAAGCAAAACCAGCTGTACACTACCTACGATGAAGTAATTAATTCAAACTACAACTAATGAATTATAACCATATATTTAACCATGAGAATAAATATATGAATGAATTATCATCAAACCCTGCCTGTCTCTGATCCAGCATGGCCAACAATACTTCTGAAGCTAGAAAAAAAGTGGACAAACATTTCAATGTTCAAAGTTTAATGCATTAACATGATGCATGCATCATTAACATAGTCAACAGTTACCTGTTAAAAATTTTTTTAACAGAGCATTATGTTTCTTTTCTACTGTGTGTGCTTTGACATACATGTCACTGAGTGAATGAATCAGTTCATTGTGTGGTTTAACAATTATTATCTTAAGCATGTATGTATTTATTGGAATTGTGGCAATTCACAATTGTGAATGTGTAAATGATCTACCCACTTATTGTAAAGGTTTTATGTATTCATGCCATGCACATGTTTACATAAATACTATTTGTATCTTGGTACTCCGCTGTACAAGGTCAAGGAAAGCTATTATAAAAAGGGACATTAGGACACAGATTGGGGAGCTGTGACCATGTACTACAGTAAAGTGCTCAACTGACCTATGTATCATGATATTTTGAGCTATAAAAAATAAGTGATCACATGAAAACATTCTCAGTAATAGCAATAAGAGACAAGAGTGAAAAAACTATGAGAAGTATTACTATTATTAGTAGTAAATAATTACCTGTAACTGGTGATCCAGTTTCAAGTAGGCCATGGGAATGGAGCTGTCGAAACCATTGGTAGCTAAAGACACAGACACAAACACACACACGCCACTGTCACAGTAAATGAGCTCCTGTAGCAAAAAGCACACATGCACCTGCACAGATACCAACACTGGTAGATTGCACTGTAGTGCCCCTTAGTGGTGCAGTGTGGACAGTGCAGCATGAATCAAAGCTCTGGCTGTGTTTGTGTGGTCAGACTCCTGACAAACTCAACCAGGAAATGCAGACAAATAAAAAGTTCTCTGGTAGAGATTAAACATGCCAGGTATGTCAATCAGGCTTGTATTTAAATAAATAATAGTTGCAGATTAATTTTCTTTCAATCGACAAATAGTTGCAGCTCTAAACAAGAGGAATGATTACAGCGAGCAAAAACAGTTTCAATGTACATATGGAGGACATTAACTATTGTTTTAAAAGCTATCCTTTAATGTTCTGCATACAAGTGTTTGATACATTACTTGTACTGTCTCCCTTACATTTTCTCCCTTTTTATTGTCAAGTCAAGTCAAGCCAAATTTATTTATAGAGCACATTTAAAAACAATAACAGTTGACCAAAGTGATGTACAAAACAAATAGAATAAATACAAGTAATCAGAAGCACAAAAAAAAAAAATCCAATAAATAATACCATTAGGGACAGTGGGAACGAAATCACACTGAATTACAAGTCAAAGAGTAAAAATGTGTTTTTAAATGCAATTTAAAAGCCAACAGTCTTGGGGCAAGTCTCACATGAAGGGGCAACTTGTTCTACAGTTTAGGGGCTGGAATGGACAAAGCCCGATCTCCCCTTTGTTTCAGCTTAGCCCTGGGAATTCATTTTGAGAGGTGTCTTTTAGATTTAGAGACTTTTAGATTTCTTTCTCTAACAAATAAGGCTGAAGCTGAACCTTT
>JAVQJD010078444.1:0-73023 GCA_036023655.1 Nannoperca australis
ATGGGTGGCCTGAATAGCAAAATGTCAGTCTTCTTTTCATTGAAGCTTAAGAAGTTTAAGGCCATCCAAGCTTTGATGTCCTTGAGACAATCAAGCAAAGGATTTATTGAATTTTTATCGGCAGATTTCAGGGGCAGGTAGATCTGTGTATCATCTGCATAGCAATGAAATGAGATGCGAGTACAGTATTTGTCTGGAGCAGTAGACGAGTCTGGGTTTACTGCATGAGAACATTCAGAGACCAAGGCCTTTTAGTTATTTAAAAATGATTAGGGAATTTAAGGGAAATCAATGAAAATTGTGTTAAACTCAAAAAGGCATCCTGAAAAGACCTAGCAGATTTCTGTGTGGTTTTGGCCAAGGCCGCAATCCATGCATTGATATCAAGTTTCCGTTAGACAGATTAGGCTGCGAGGCTCAGACAGAGGACAGGACAGGACAGGCCGGGGCGGATGAGTTGGGGCAGGAAGTAAGGAAGTACATTTGTTAGTGGAATAACAATGTTGTTCTGTCTGTTTCACTTTGCCATTTTCTTGTATAATACAGTGCCTGAGCTTGTCCTCAGAGCAACAGACGTCCCCCCAAAGCAGCTTTGTACTCTGGGTAAGGGCATCTGCTACAGAAGGGAAAGCCAATAAATAAGGTGGGCGTGGCGACAGAGAAAGAGAAGTGAGACAGGCAGACGGAAGAGAAGGACTCTGCGTGTGTGTGTGTGTGTGTGTATGTGTTTTTGTATGATGTGTATGCCTCTGGAAGAATCAATCCTGCTAGAGATGGTGTTTGAGTGACAGTGTTGGAGAGGGGGAGGGTGAGTCATTACTCTGACTGACTGGCAGGATGGGAGAGGGCACTGTGTTCCCTGCTTGCATTACACGTGTTTATATTGCAGCTATCCTTGCTTTGCTGCACATGATTATGCATGCACAATGGAAAAAGGGCATAAGTGAGAAGAACAAAACATGCTTTAAGGCTATAAATTTGTCTCCTCATGCAAAACCATTCATGATCAGCTCATTTAAAGAGTTGTTGAAATAAACTGCCAGCACCGATTACACAAACAAGACAATTTTACAGATTTAGTCTTAACTGGAGACAGATATGAGCTACAATGGTTCCTAGTCATATACATTATGTATAACCCTCACATTGTTGAAAATGTGAAAACATATTATTTTGGCATGGAAAAATATTTAATCAGGCCACAAAACAGTTTCATGTGGAGTTCCACAGAGTTTAATATTTGGACCCTCTCCTTTGGTCTCATTTTGTATAAATATATTTTCTTGTTTATTAAAAGGATTTCTTATGACACAAACCATTTCTTAGCTAGTGAAAATTGGCAAAGATTTGCAGCCGAAATGAGCTCTTAAATGTGTAACATTGACCCTTTGTGTACTATTGTACTTATTTGTACTATATTACTAATTATTTGTTCAAAGAACACTTTACATTTCTGTCAGCTCTAAGTCAGTCAATCTTTTCCTCTTAGCTTCCTGTAGCCCAGCAGTTTGTTCATGTTATATTATGCATTAGTAATCACATTCTACCATGTAAAAGTTGAACACTTACAAATATTAATTTAATCTTTTCTGCAAATTTTTATCAACAGTCTTTTGTCCATACAGTAATATACTGTAATATACTGTATGTATGCATGTAGGCAAAGTGGGTGAATATGAGAGGATTACTTACAGAGAATATTCAGGCGAAACACCCTTGAAGGCCGGCAGGTCACGGACATACTCATTATGGAACCATTTGACTTTGAAGTGAAGATTCATGTATTCAGTGCTTTTGCATAGGCGGTGCTTGTCATGCTCTGTAATGCAGATTAAAACATGAGAAGCGCACATGTTAGCATATACAGTATATCTGCTGAAGTCATAGTTCTTAAACAACAACATTTTGTTTTGTAATACCTCTCTCACAACACCTCTGGAGTGACCTGAGGGCATGTTAAATAGTAGGGCAGCACGGCAACATTACATGCTTAGTCTATGATAAATGTGTTGAAAAGAAACAGCACCTCAGCTTCCTCAGCTAACTGCTTTGTCCTGCAAAAGGAATTACAAGTATGGACACACACTAATAGAAATGTGCAAATATCTTAATAAGCATAAAAAAGAGTGGTTGCTCTTAATCTGACATCTTAACAGGCTAAATTGTGTACAGCCTTGAGCTATCAAAGAATGGGCAAATAAAACTGAGCCTGTGAATGTGTCCAGCTCCCTTCAAAAGAAAGAAAGCCCTTGAAGAACTGCCAACAAACTGAAGTTAAAATGGATTAGACTTTCATGTCAGCCTACATGGCTGCTGATTCATTTAGTCCAGCTCACTGTAGACATTTCAGAACAATTAAACATTTCCATGGGATCCCCTGGAGGAGAGATGGACGATGACGGCACACGAGAGGGAGTGAAGAAAAAAAGAGAGAAGAAAACCAGTGAAGTTGGATATAAGACGAAAGAGAAAAGACCAAAAAGAGGGAATCTATTCTGCAACTACAGGGTTGGGTGAACTAAATTGCCGTTGCTACATTCCTGCAGATGAGACAATGGCACAAAGAATTAGGAGATGAGGAAACATCATGGCAGCATAGAGGATCATCAGAGTAATTGTTGTATCATGAAAATAGAAAATAGAAGAAACCATTATGGCAACACAGATCAAAT
The DNA here is from genome assembly GCA_036023655.1 of Nannoperca australis. Lineage (NCBI taxonomy): Eukaryota > Metazoa > Chordata > Actinopteri > Centrarchiformes > Percichthyidae > Nannoperca > Nannoperca australis. Next base: position 2,673 of record JAVQJD010078444.1, read on the forward strand.
AGAATATAACGACGAGTGAGCATCAAGTCAACATTGCATGCAAAAAAGATACAAAGAGATAATGTCTGACTAAGACACTGGAGACTGCACATCCCATCTCCTACCAACAGTAAACACTAAGCTCACTGAACCATACACACGGTCTTGCCCTGACCTAAACCAAAAGGCTTTAACTGCATAAATGTAACCAAACCTTAAGGCAGTTAAGAAAACACTCAGATCTTGTGTCATGGTCCACATTGTCAGTCAACATTTGTTAACATTAGTGTTGTGTGAACACAAATTTGGAGGACTTAAACTGCCATAATTTAAAATAAATTAAGAAATTGATAAATGACTCAATAAATACATGAATATGTCATTAAACGCAACAAAGATACTATTAAAAATAAACAAAGGCATTAATTCATTGATAAATTGTGAAATAATTGATATTTATGTATTCTTTTTCCCTTTCATATAACCCCCCCTATTTATTTTATTTTCCACTTAATTTATAAATGTATTTACACATTTTTTATTATTTTCCTTTTGTATTTTCTTTTTACATTATTTATTTGTTTATTAATTTCTAATTATGGCAGTTTCAATCCTCTACACACAAAGGCATCCTAATCTGCAATGAACAATCACCAAGCAATATATATGCTGTGTGTGTCTTATATACCAAACCTCCCAAACTCTGCCTTTACCCAAGGCATGTCACCATGCTCTTAATCTCACTCCACCTCTATCTGTGTGTATCTTTCTCTCTTAGCCGCTCTCTGTGACTCTTCATTGTCTTGTTTCACTTTTTTGTCCAACCTTTTTATTTCTCGTTTTGAGGGTTTTTTGTGCGTGTAGTTTTATTCAGTATGCAAATAGCCACACAATCCTTTTCTCTACGGTAGAGAGCAGATGGTGAAGATTTGGTTTAGCAGCTGTTACAGTTTGACATCTGATTGTAAATGGTTATTTGAGACACATTTGAGACATATTCTGATGCCAGTTGTGAAGATTTGATGACTATATCTGGACACAAGATACTAAGACTTACACAAGGCTACAGAAGGATTTATAGGAGTGAGATAGATTTCTTTTAAATTAAAAAGAAGGGGCTTTTAAATAGTAAAGCAGAAATAAAGACACACATATTCACACGCTCATTTGCAGATACAAGGTACATACATTCATGCCACATCAAACACATGTCTGAATCCACACATTGCACCCTGGCTGTTGTGCCTTAATCCTAATAAAAACCTTACTCTGATGAATAGTGCAATGCCTGCCAGCCTACACTCCTCTCTAAGCTCCGAGGCAAATATTTACATATGTATAATTAACATATTTATCTGTGGATAATGCATTTTAATGCACAATGCGACATTTCACTCCTTAGAGTGGAGAAGATCCTCCACTCAGATCAGTCTGATATATTAGTTACTGCTGCTCATTTCAAACCTGCTTTTGAAGCAGAGGTAAGGCTGCGCTTAACAAAAAAACAGGCTGTCGTATAGAGCATGTATGTGTGCGAATATTTGTGCACACACACACATTTGTGTCAACTTAAAATAAGTGTTATAGTAGAAACTATGTAGTTGTGTATAAATATCTCAAGGCTCAAGCATTACTCAATTGAGGGACTGCATTACCAGATGGAACACAATACTGCTTCAACACATTCCATTGAAAGGTTTGACAGTGTTGGTATCTCTCAGAAAATGTCTCTGATGCATAGACTTGTGTTACTTTTCAGAGTAGCAGAAACAGTGGGTGTGAAGAAAAAGGCTGTATGAGAAAAAGTGGATAGTTGTCATAGCCACCATGGCTTAACGCATACTGTAGGAAACAGAGTCAGAAACAGAACCTTGATTAACAGAAAATGACAGAACTGGCAACACTGACAGACAAGTCAGGTAAAAAATGTTTGTGTTGGCCAGCATGGCTATTCAATTCAAGTAATTTTTTCCACTCACATAGTAAATGCCTGAGGTGGAGTTTGTTCAACATGCCCATATTGTTTCTTTTCACAAAGCCAGGAGTTACGCTAAGGGACTGTTTAAGGTTTTGCAAAGTGAAGCTGATGGAAGCCACAATGGTCCCAGCACCTTACAGTTATTTTCTTTTGGAGCCGAACACTGGAGTTTGGCAGGGATCACTGCTTTCATCTACACCTAACCTTCATGGGCAAAGTGGTTGTGATGGCTGAAATTGCAGAGGGATTTAAGGTTTCACCTGGTTTCACCTGGTCAGTTTGTGTCATAGAGGGAGCAGCTGGCTTAAAGATTGTGAATATTGAGTCGAGGTTGTTTTACAAGAGAAGACCTGCAGTATTCTGCCGCAGAGGCAGCGTAATATCTGAACAGAGGGATCCGCTGTGGCAGTGCCACTTTAATAACTGAGCTGGCACTGCAAGCCAGCTTATACACATACAGGATGGACACACACATATCACAGTTTGTCAACCTTTCTGCCCTAAGCGCTGACTGCACACACAGTCACACACTCACTGTCACCTAACAGAAGCAGATGGAGGTCAGTTTGGAGACAGAAAAGTAGAGGTCAGCAGCTGTTTTGTTTGGTGCCGCCAGCTTGCTATGTGTGAGTGTTTGCAGGGTGTGTGTGTCACTGTCAGTTAAACACATACTGTATATATTCCTGAACATACTGAATGTAATATATTTCTGCTGCCCAAAAAAAGATTTTTTTCTTCCAAAATTTGCTTTTTGTATGTTACAGAAACAATAACTTGGTGTGCTGACAGTTTTGCAATTCTTAGATCCTTCCCAGAAGCTAAAAGGATAAAAGTCTGACAATGGCTTCAGAGAAAAGCTCACTCAAATTGGAAATGTGCATTCTCTGGAGATCACAAATGTTCCATGTAAGTAAAGAAATAAGGAGATATAAATAACTAGATCTGCCTCATTAGATGTTTATATTTCTTGTGGCGGCACTAGACTAAAGTTCAGGGTCACCAAAGATATTAGGATACATCCTTACCACATTTCTCAGAAGAACATGAGGACTACGCATCATTGTCTAAGATCAGCATCACTGGTGCATTGGCCATTAAATACAAATATATTCTAACACACAAAGGTATATATAATGTGTAACTGCCATTCATTTACTGAATGGAATGGTTCATTGTGCCAGCCAAATATCCTGCAACATTCTGTGATATGAAGACTGAAATATATCTAAGAGGTTAAAAGAGTGTTAAGTTCTTGAAAAGCTTCCGTCTTTCAAAACTCTTTAGTTTGGGAGTCATTAAGCGTACATCCTCTCACTAGAAAATGGATGCACAGAAGGAGAGAATGCGCTTCTTTGCACACTCTGAATGAAAGGAAAAGAATATCATTTTCCATTCACTGGGCCTAATGTGATTGTTTGAATAGAGGAGAGAATCTGGGGGAAATGAGGCCACAGGGGGCAGTGATTTAAAAATACTGCACTAAAACATACAGAAGCTGCCTGACTTGACGGCCTGAGAATGAGTCATCTTTTGGGGGGTTTTATTTCAGAAAGTATTTTAAAATGTTTTATATCTAAGAATTTCTGCTAAAAGGTTTTGAGGCGACAGACATTTGTTGTGTTTTCAAACACAGCCAAGGTTTTTAATGACATGCTGTTGAACTTCAATTTGATCAATTTATCATTCATTAAGGAACTTTACGTCCATGACAGTAATTATTTTGTAAAGCTCAGGAGTCAGATTCTTTCACATGAGCAATCTGTCACTTTGGAACGTAAGTCAATTCATATTTATTTATGCTGTTTATGCTAATCCAGTCTCCAGGGGCCTCCTCATGGTGTCACATGGATTAACACATAAAAAATAAAAAAGCATTGAACATACTGTGTATGTGCGGGCATGTACATGTTTGAATGTGTACTATTTGCGTAGCATGACAAAGACTAGAGCAAGCAGTGCTACAATAAAACTTGCTTTTTTTCCCCATTCATGAGGCATTTCTGTCTGTATTTAGTTAATAAGTGGAATATGTTTAAATGACTTTGCTTGCACATTCTTCCACTAGTTTATATTTCTTTGGTTAAATTAGATAGTGATGAGGGGACAACTCGTGCTTCACCTTTTTTTTATTTCTTCAACACTGCCTGTCTTCCAAACTGAATTATAACGGTTCCTTTTCTGTTCATGCAATCATGCAAATAGCAAATAATAACCGTACATTTGCACCTTGCCGCTCTCCACTTCTTGGACAACAAGAGTACGCCTGGGGAAGCCAGTCTGATCTCTCTTCTTCATTTAGTGAGACATTTGTATTGTGGGCCATTGTGATTGGTACAGCTGTTCAATAGATTATGTTACTGGCTGAGAAGATAATGATTAATTGCCACACCCATCCTGTTTGTATTCCACTTCACTCGTGCTTTTGCTAATATATATAAACATATATAAACAAAAGTATCAAATGTGCTTAAATGAGCTCTCATTATCTGTACGCACAAGAGTAGGCATTGCAATCAGGCCGTTAAAATACAGGGACTTCATATTTGTGTGTGTGTGTGTGTGCCTTTGTGCCCTGCTGGTTGTAAATAGTGTGGGCTGTCCTGAGGGAGGAGTAGGCTCAAGGTCCCTGGTGAGAATGTCATCTTGTCTGACTCGGCCCACAGGGACAGACAAACTCACAGGAGACTCACTCACTCCCTGCCTCATTGATTTAAATGCCGTGCATATTATGATGAACAGCAGTGGTTCACCACAGCATTTCCATCCTGTAATTACCAATCAGAGAATGTATCTATAGGAGCATGTGGGCAGATTAACTCGAGACAAAAACCTGGAGGACCAGAGTGGCAGCTAAGGCCAGTATAGTTCTCTCTGTGACATAATTCATTCATCTTGGCTTCTGACCCAGTTCTGTCAAAGGGCCTCCTAAGCTGTATCACAGGGGCCTACTGACACAACTCTGCTATAACACCAGAGCCCACAGAGACACTAACTCCTGTTGATGTGACTCAAACATATAATGCATTAGGACACTGCCAAACTTCTGACTTACTAATATAAGAGTTCCCTCTGATTCAGTATAGTGAATCACCATTGCAGTGTTATCTTTTTACATGCTTACAATCAGATTTTCAATCTGTACATTTACATTTATTATCATATTTATCTTCATCAACTTTAAGGAAACAACTGCTCTAATATAACATTGTACAATTCTTTAAGAGGGCGCATTTTCAGGACCTTCATAAAAAATAAAAATAAATCCTAAATGTGGGTCAGTGAATTTGCATTAATTTAAACCGACAACAATGCAGCACATCATTTCAGATGGGAACAGATGGGAATGTAGGAAAAAATCCCGTGGAAAATTATCTTTTTTAATAAGACTGACCACACGTTTTACATCTGATGGAGAGAATTTATTAAACATTCATAAGATCTGCATATATGGAATAAATGCACCACCTTCAAGGCTTCCTACACTACACTGTTACACTGTTAACTGAGGAACAGAGATCAGAACTGATTGTGTACTGCTATGCGAAGAACTGCAAAAAGGCATTAGAGACCGAGAGCTGGAGAACAGACAAGCTTATTAAAATCACACTGCAGGACAATCCCCAACCTTTAGCCATGCCCGAGCCCCATAAACAACCTCTTTCTGTGGAAACAAAACTCCCCATGAAGAAGTACATTAATATAAATTAAATTAAAATATTCTATGCAGTGAGGCTATTCCAACAGGGTGAAGATGAGTTAATGGGCTGCTGGAGCATTGACTCTAGACATGCTCCAGAGACCACAGCCATTAAACAGCTATATAGTGGACATGCAGCATGCAGTAGAACTTTATCACAGAAGGATACTGAAGTCTAGAAGTAGCACTAAGTTTTCTCCTTTTGATGAATAATCCTTATTTGTTGCCTAAACACAGTGAAGTTATTGACATTGACCCTTTTGTTAACACACACACTTTGGATTTAGGTGACATAGAGGATCTCCTCTTTTATCTGCTATCTTATGTAGGCGTTTGGTGAGCTGGTTCCACACTACCTGTCAATGGACACCAAAAATAATGATGATGATTGAAGGTCTGACAACTCAATGTACAACTATAAACAACCCAGCTGTGTGTTTACCATGTAGATAATCGTGAATGAGAGAGGGATTTCAGCTACAGCCATAGTCATTCACTCTCTCACACCCTCCTTCTCCTTTTCTCTGTTTCTCATTTTATCCTCTCTTTCTTTGTCTTCCCACCTACCTCTCTCTGTTGCTCTCTTTCTCTCTCCCTCTCACACATTCAGAGATTCACACAGAGATGCTAAATTTAGTAGCATCCATTTCTGCACCAGCACTGGCACCAAAGGCCTCTGAGCAGGAAGCAGAGGATGCATCAAAGACTTCATTAAGTAATGCACATACACATGTGTGCACACAGACACACACACACACATACACACAGATAGATTCCTCTTTTATTCTCGTTGATTTTCTCATACTAACGCGCACGCCTAAACACTAGCACAAATGCAAAGACAAACATGCCTGCACGCACACAGCAACAAAGCAAGACATTCCGGCCCGCCTCCTTTAGGGTGTCTCTGTCAGCCGCCCTGCCAGTTCTGTGTGCCTGTCTGTGTATGTAAACAGGGTACTCTGGGTTACTTTCATTTGTCTGAATGAGAAAGACAGGCAACAACCGGGACTGGCTTAGTGTACCTTCTCCTACCACCTCATTATTGTCATTCATTGTGTAACAAAGCAAACAGTACATGCAGGAGTAAAGGAAAATGCACAAACACACGGCAGGATGCATATGTGCACAGCATGCATACATTTCAAATGTGAGCTTGCCTACACATACAGGATTTTTGAACTCTTTGGCAGCTTTTCTACTGATCATTTCAAAACTCTGAATGCTCCCTGTAAATGTTTCTTACACACTGGATGCAAAATAGTGACTCATAGATGACCCACATTAAGCTATCAATGTGCAGCTTTGTGATTGTTTAGTGACTGATCTTTGTAGAAAGCAGTAAGCCATTATTATATTTCATCCCCCATGGTTTCACTTTCTTTTACATATAACCAATCTTTTTATCTTCTGTAGCCACACTTTTTTTTTCCTAGAGCTCTAACACAGACACACATGTATGCATGTGCCAGATACATGCACGTGTCTATGACCAGGTCAATAAAAATAGCAATTTGCTTCTAATACTTTAATGTAATACTTTAATAATTCAGCATTAATTTGGGTAAAGTTAGCTTACACTGCTCGTATTACCCTGCAGTGACTAGTAGGATCATTTGACAGTTGGTGACAAACATGTAATTTATCTACTATGTAATCTATGGTAAATTACAACAAGGAGGCTAAAATTGTAGCTGGTCCATTTAGCCTTGAGGTGCAGGTACATTTTCTACTGTAAAATGTTTTTTGACAATACATCATGTGAAATACATGAACACCATCCACTTGTACAAGTGATATGTAGCCTGTTTATACAGCAGCAATGTATTATGAGGTACTCTGTAACATTTAGTGGACAGATATTAATGTCAGTGTATCACACATTCAGGCATTTTAAAGATGCATATCATCATCATATCCTGCAACAAAAACACAATAAACTCACATACTTGGGATATTAAGCGTGAGTAATACACAGGTTCAATTAATAAAAGTGAGCTGTGCTTTCTAAGTGGCACCATATGTTTTTTATGTGGTTTTACAATCTATACAGTAAAACACATTATGTGGTTTACAATGTGCATGTTTGCACCACACCGTTATATGCTTTATGAGCTGTCAAACTCTCCTTCATTTAACTACGAGCTACCAAACCAAACCTAGAACTCTGGCAGCCAGTAGGACCAACAAGAAATGAGCAATAATTCACACAAAGTGCCCCTTTGAGGAACATGACAGTCACGGCCTCCTCCTGGCACGTGTCGCTGTGGGCGGGCAGTCATGTACTGACAAGATGAAACAAGAGGAGGCAAAGCAGGGGAAGAGGGTTCAGGCTCAAGGAGCGAGAAAAAGGGTATATGTGACTGTGTGCATCCATGATTCTTGTCTCCTTTTGTAACACGGACACCCTCGGGCAAATCAGACACACACACACAAACACACACACTGCCCAAACCTGCTGTGACAGCAGTCAGTAACACCCTAGGTGGTCACATGCCCAGCTGCCCTGACTCAGATATGCAAACATACACAGAGAGCTACAATTGCGCTCTCTGTCTCTCTGTCGTTTTATTGATCTACTTAACTGTGGATATTATACTTCATAAAATAGTTGTTGTACTATTATGAAACTGTGTGTTTAGGAAAATGCCTTGTAATCATTTGAAAATGATTTAAATTAATTTTACTTAATTGATGCAATGTACCTTTATGCTGATGACAGTATTTCTTTTCTGAATACAATAAGATCCTAAAAACTTTTCTTCTCTTCTCTGCATTTGTAAAACACATTATTTCTATATCCTTCAACTTAAAAAAGTGATCAGACTGTGCATGCTATTCTCCTTTGGAAAATTACCACTGTACTTTGCAGAAATGCTCTTTAACATCCGCTGCAGTCTATTTTTCCCTTTATTGATCAGAGCTCTTTGGACTGTTCTAATTTCTCACACCAGATTGCTGGATTACTATAATCCTCTACACCAAATGTACAGTATGTCAGTCAGTTGGGTTTTGTGCTAAATCTGTTGGTTTGGGATAAAGCCCAAAACATAGAGTACAGAAGGACAAGACCCAACCTTAAAGTAAAAACAGAAACACAGTTTCAGAGCCAGATGATGAAACAAGGTTGTCAAAATATTTTTCTCCTAAGGGCAAAGGAAGGAGATGGGGTAACAAGCAACAGCATCATATTTATGACAGAATGCAATGGGAGTCTGAAAAAATATAACTTTAACAATGCCACTAGTGTAAGTTAGAGGCTACTGATAGTCTTGACTGCTTCCTCCTTTGTTTTCAGTAAAAACTGCACCATCATATTACATTTTACAAGAATATGGTGACTGTTAAATATTATATATGTGGTGTTGTGAATAAAGATATGATTAGTGATTTAATGTATATCTCAGATCACATAATTCAGACATCGTTTTGCTACTTTATAGCTTCTCATTATGTCACCATAGAATTACACATCCACGTGTGCATACACACACAAACACACCCACACACACACACACCTATAAATCTACATGTTTACTTAAAATCTGATGTATGGGGACATTTATGTGCATATAGTCCACACACATTCTGTATCCAAAAAGCATATCACATCTTAAATCACCTGATATATAAAACAAATAGTTTCCTTTATGCATGTGTGCCTATAGGTTTGCAGTCTTCACTTGGCACCTGGTTGCCATAGCAACTCAAGATGGCTTAGCACAGAGAAAGCACCAGGTATGTGCTGTGTAGATGAGGATAAATCACCAGTAAAATAATAATGTGCTTCTCTGCCTTTTCTCTTACACACAGTCTAAATAGCCTTCCCAAAACGTTGACCTCAATCAGATCCCAGCTTCTCTTGCAGCTCCCTCTCTACCTCATCTGTCATCATTAAAGTGGCAAATATCATGCCCTCTGTCATGTCTAGTTCAGTATAGAGGTGGCTCCCATGTTCAACTTGGACCGGGCAAAATATGTATAAAAAGACACTGTTGCATCAACCTAAATGTTTATATATATAACAGTGTGTGCTGCATACTGATTGCTTTTATTTTATTGCCTCATTGCTTTTAGAGACATGATTGTGGCAAACTTTAGCTGAGAGCAACTTCGCAGCCTTAGTCTTAACCCAGGGTGCTACCCTGCTGAGTCCTTAAGTGCATACTCTCTCTCTCTCTCACACACACACACACACACACACACACACACACACACACACACAAAGCCATTTTAACATTCATTCACAACCCCAGTCCCATTAACCCCCATCTGCATTCTGCCTACCCATCCTAGATCTTGATATCCTGGAGGTGTGATCCTCCAACCTAAAAAAACTGCTAGTTCAATAACCTCCTGGAGGCATTTGCTGCCTCTTGGGAGGAGAGCTGGAAATAGAGGGGGTGGGAATGGAAGTCAAAACCCACGTTAAAACGAGGCACATCTGTCTTCCTGCCAGCCGAGCAGATCCAGGATTTATTGCTTGATCACTGTGAGTCTCTGCTGTCTTTGGAAAAAGTCTTACTCATGTCGACAAAGTATATACTAAACAATTGACGATTACAAGAATACTAAACAAGAATTTAATTTTGCAACGTTTTTTACAGTTTAAATTAGGCACAGCATGGCTGCTACGGAGGAAGTTGGTTTAGGCTGTACACTGCAGTCAATTCTTCTGAAACTCTGCTTTCACCCCAGCATTTCTAACTCAAATACTGAATTGTAAATCACTTTAAACCTTAAATTTCCCATAAATAACATGTTAACTGTTTATACAGTATCTTACATTGCTTATGCCACACTTGTTGTAAAGTGTAACCTATTATACTACACCAACACTCAATTCATTCAAATAAATTGATATCATTTATCTTCAGCTCTCATTCACTCAAGACACATACACACACACACACACACACCTTCAAGCAAGAGATATATGTCTGATCATCAGCATTACTGACCTTCCATTGCATACTTCATATCCAGGGCAAAGAGGTTCCACATGATCTCAGCGCTGATTTTGCCCGTGTTCAGCTCCTGTGGGAACCTGGTGGAATTGAAACGGAATTCCAATCAAACTCATTTCCGTATAATGACACGCTCGACTGGGTGGCCTGATGGTTTGGCCCAGCCTGAATCTCTAACAAACGACTTAACAGATGTGCAAGAAGCCATGGTTGGTGAATTTCATAATCAAATAATCTGCTGTCACTTCCATACCAAGTTTGAATAGGGGCAGAATGGTGATGCATGTATGGGGCTTAAATATGAGGGAAAATATAGGAGGAAATAACACAGCAAAGGTGATAGAGAGAGAGAGGGGGAGGGGGTGGCAGCCTTTTTGGCAAGTAATCTGCTTTTTTGAATGCCTATAGATTTTCAGTCAAAGCTTGAATGTGAGATGTCAATGGTTTAATTATCCGTATCTTCAGACAGTGATGGGAGGACATTTATGGATGACGGGGCCTTGGTGGCTTGAGAAAGATCGATTTATCAGGAAATGTTTTGCTATTGCTGGAGACCTCCCTGTTTCAAACAACAAACACTTTAGTCCGATGATTTCTATTAAAACAATGATCATTTGCTCAGCCAGGACACTCTGGCAGAAACCAATGCCCGAGCGTGCAACACACACACGCACACACACTTTCCTCTTCCCTCTACAACCTTCGGCACATCCTTTTACAGAGAAGAGGAACAAAACACTGAGACTGGAAGGCGGATTTTTCAACTGGAGAAAAAAAACAAGAATCCCAAAAACAATTGCTCCCTCTTTCATCTCTATCTCAGTATCTTTATCTCAACCTCGGCTGTTCTTTAGTCTCTTCATGCACCCACATGGTGCGAATGAAAAACTCTTTATGGCAAAAAATGAATGTAACATCTGCAGCTACTGTGCATGTCTGTACATAGTTTACAATCTACTTCTATGTGGTGAAACAAATGATGTGGTTTACATCTGCATGATGAGTATTTCAGGAAATAATCTCTAAAGCTTCTTATCCTTTACACTTTTAAAAACAACTCCAGCATCCAATTTTATATTTCCAATCATAAAATACATTCTGTAGATCTAGGTTTATTGGCTCAAACATGTCTAGGCTACATTTACCAGTAAATATTCTCAGCACAGAGCTACATTTTGTTTTCCTCTGGCTGAAGCTCCCATTATTATAATCAACAAGTCCACTCCTGGGTTTTTTGTGAAAACGCATCGGAGTTGCTGTCACTCTGGAACTTGACCAGGAGAATGTGGGGGAAATGGACATGAATATTGCAAATCTATCATTAGACAGTGTAGGAGAAAAAGCTCAAGGCATAAACAAAGTCTTAATAAGCATCATAAATCAGCAGGAGGAAGGAGAAAAGAAAAGGGGGAGGTAAGAGTGTGAGAAGATATGTATGAGCAAGACAGAAAGAGAAATGTTGCTTAATCTTATTTTTCTAGGGCGAGCTCCACTCCATTTTCTTCAGGTAGTGTAATTTATTTGATTGTATTAGCCAAATCATCATCGGAAGTATGCAAATACAAACGGCTTGCTCCCACAACACCATCACCATAACCGGCACCCCTCTATCCCTTTTTTCTTCAAACTAATCCCTCATCTGTTATGTAATTCAGCATCACTGTGTTGCCCCTTTTATCCATCCATACTATGGCTCACCATACAAACACAGCATTTTTACTTCTCTGGCTGCCTCATAGCCTTCTTGTGCAATGCTGAGCTCATTTATGTCTCCACAATCAGTAAATTCACATTTACAGGAGCTGATGTGCAAGAAGGTTTTTTATTTCTACTCACACATTCTCTAAAAAAAGAACTAACAAAATAAAAATGAATTAAAATGAAGTGATACTTTAGGGTGGTTGTTTCTTCCTCATCTATTTAATTCTGTGTGATGAATAATGAAGCCCAAATTGGCCAAAATTATGCTAAATAAATACATACATTAATACAGTAGAAAATAATAAATATTGAACAAATTAATACATATTTAATCAGCATGGACCTTATTAAATACCCAGAATTTTATTTATCGATTTTATTCAATTTTATGTCCATTTGGTCATGAATGGTTGGGAATCATACAGCATGAAGCTTTTTAGAGCATGTCAAGATATTCAGCCTCTAGCAGCTTGTTAAGTGTGTTTTCAAAATTGACATTTATACCTTAAAATTTAAATGGAAAATACACTGGCAAATTATGGTTACATTATTATTATATATTATAATGTTCACACAATGTTCAACAATGAATGTGTAGTGAGAATACCTATCTGCTCACCGCAAAAGCTGGCATAACTACCAATTAAGTAGACTTTGAACATGTACTTGATCAAATTGCTTGGTAAAAATGTATGGTAAATGTATGGTATAATAAAGAAGTACATACTGGTTAACAACTGGGGTGTAAGCCGTCCGGTCCTCATCGATTACAGACACCATGAGAGTGATGAGCTTTGGCCAGAAGTCGAGGTTCTTTATTGACGGACCCTGCTCCTCACGGGGGATGTCCTGCTTTCGGCTCTACGGAAAAGAAAATTAGGATGTGAGAGTCAGAAGATGTGTTGAGGCTGAAGCAGTAGATACAATTATGAGAAAATTTGGATTTTTGAGTTGCCTGGGATCACAAAGAGAAAGCCAAACAAAGATGGGTGATGGACTTTTGAACACATTTATATATTCTTTTATGCATGTCATGATATCCTCTTGCCATGACATTTTTTATGCAATTGATTGTTTATAGAAGATAAAGATATAGAGGGGAACAAGAAGTAAGGGACAGGAAGTTGGCATTATGGCAGATGTTCACATTGTAAGAAAACTGAGAAAACCAAAATGAGTCCTGGTTAGCAAACTTAATTTGAGCCTAGATCATCCAAAACCCAATTCTAAATGCTACAACACTTAAGAGTTTCATGAAATCAAAGTCAGTTTTTGATTCTATATATGGTCAGCATTTGTTCAGAAATAATGTATTTACATTCTAGTTAATAGTTAATAATAAAGGGTGTTTCTTTATTGGAAAGCAGTCACAGGGAACAGTGCATTTGTCTTGTCCACAAAACAAAACTCAACTTCTCTGAACTTCACAACTATTTACTGTGCCCTGCTGTTATGTGGAAAACTACTCCCACCATGTGCAGCATAAAGTCAGATTGCATATTAAGTAATGACTGATCTCTATTTTGTTTGGCTGCACTGGAAACAGATATACCACTTGTCCTTGGACCTGTAGTATTACACTGCACTTGCCATTACCTCGTTTAATGACAGCTGTAGCCAAATCATCCAGGACATTTTAAGGATTACTTAAAAAAAGTAAAAAAGTAAAAGTTTTAAAAGCGTTATCACCGTCCAGAAATGTGTTTATGTAGATGTGTCAAAGTGTGTTGCAGAATTCTCTATGGCTGTCCCAGGTGAAAGGTGTTGTATCTAAAACCTCACACTGATGATACCATCTGTTCACCCCACACTGAGTGCAACCACACTGATCTTCACTCAGCAAGTAACTGTCACAGGCTTTAACTCTACCATGGACAGGTTCCACAGAAAACAAGCAAGGCCACATACGCAGAAAACACAAAGCCTGGAAAAAATTCATACTGACAGATCTGTAATACACTGACATGATTACATACAAACACACCCACACATATGCACACTGACAATGACAAATATAATCTCTGACTGTGGACTATGGGGGCATACTCTCCATCAAGAAGATGCAATACACATTCTCTCATGAATGTAACTGAGTAAAGCTAAATGTATTTTTGATTAACAGAAAATTGTGTTAAAAATGAAACATGTTCAAATCAGTTATTTAATAATTTAGGTTGAATTATATAACAACATTAAGCATATCTTGAACTTGTAGTGAGAGCTGGGAAAATGAAAATGCAACAGGAGTCAATTTATCATCAATACAATCATTAGAATGTAAGCTATTCCTACAATAATCAACTTGTCTGATGACGTTGATTCTTGTTTTAAATATCTTGTGATGCAAAGCGTGTAATGCTGGGGCATGTCTTGCAGACGTTGCATCTGGAGGAGCTACAGGATTTAATTTTGCAGGAACAAGAAGCACAGATAGTGCTTACAGCTGATTCTGTGACAGTCGATCATGTCAGCCCAGGGTTCACTACTTTAATCTTTTGGGTTTGGGGCTGCAAAAGTCAAGTCTATCATCTTATGTGCCATGGTCCTGAAAACAGATTACTACTCATTTCATGAGAGGCTTCATCCCAGGCATCCTATTGATCAAAGGCTCATGAATTTCTATTTTGCATATTCACTTATGTTTGCTATGTGGCAAGACATAAAAAATCCACTGGTTTCCAATGTGGAGGCAGTATGCGCTTTATATTTAACAGACTCTTAACTCAAAGGCTGTGTTGGGACTTACAAAAGAATAAATTGTACACTGTATGCTATTAGAACTGGAGAAGAATGGCTGACAAGCAAAACAACATTGGTCAATGTGATCATAGATTATGGCAAGCAGCTCCAAAGACACATTTGCTTGGTCCATTAATTCATGAAATTCAAAATATTGAAAGGTTAACAACTGATACCCAACAAAAAAAAATGTCATTTTTGTAAGAAATAGACCTGCAATCCATTTTGATCCGTAACTCATAGTTTATTGAATTAGAATAGTGATGCTTACTTCAAAGAGAAAGAATATGACCTGGTATGAGAGGCCTGGGCCATCAGGGGGAGATATGCTAGCAAGGTAAACTGCTGTTAAATTGGAGGCATGAATAATGAAACAAATATCTCTGCAGGAAGTGAGTCATGTATCTTTGTGTGGGTGTGTGTGTGTTTGCACAGCTATATGCATGTATGAAGGACACTGAAGGTTCTCATCCCTTCTAAATTGGATACAGTATGCATCCTACTAAAGTGTAGTAGTGTAGACTCGCCTTGCTCATCAATATTCACCTCAAGTTGGTACAAACACGTTGTTAAAGGTGATTGAGTAGCTTGCTGTCGTTTTTAACTTAACAAAACACCCATGGGCTTCACTTCCAGTTCCACTAGGGAGGCGAATACTGTACTGAACTAAGAGCGCATGGGGGCACTAGAAGAAATATTCATAGCAGCATATCACTCCTCTAGAGGGTAGCTAGTGGTTTATGTTTATTGTTTAGCGCTTTCAGTCCCTGTGTGGAAGAAATCAGCATTAGCATACAACTGGATCCTCATCAATTCTCACAATGTGACACAAATTACAGTCTCTGATTGATGGATGTTCTTGGAGAATGTGATCAAATTCCCAGAAGAAAGAGCCGTGGAACTGGAACTGAAGCTGTTGCAGTGCCTTTTAAGGCACAGTGAAAACAGTAAAAACAGAAAAATCCCTTTAAGGCACAGATTCTGAAAACAAATGTATTTTTCAAACACAGTTAAATCGACCATTTGGGTATTGTTGGCAAATATGTGATGATGTTGGTGAGAGAGATACTTATCGAATCAATTTGAATTGCTTGCTCAGTAACAAGTGGAGGAGTTTTCTAGCTCCTCTGCAGCTCTTCTCACAAATTGGCACAATGAATCCCTGCCTGTGCACGCCTCCCCAACCTCCCCCAACCAACAATCCCCAACCTCCCTCTTTAAAACCATATTGCTTCTATTCATAAGTCTGCTTATGCACTGGCATTTACATAATGCATACAGTATGCATGGCTTCATATGTACATTTCATAGATGCATGTGCATGTTACTAGGCATTTCTGGTCTGTGCACCATCATTGCCGTTCCACATTCCTTCATAATGGATGAGCCAGAAAGAAACGTATGGTTGTTTTTCATTTTGTCCTTTTCCATGATTTCTTTGCCCTCTTTCCATTTCCCCTTCCTCTTGCTGTTCAAAATCCTGCCTTTCGTGCCAGGATTTAAGGAACTGTTAAGCTAGATTCCCCCTGCCCCTCCTCCCCGCAGTCATTTTACACCCAGGCAGAAGCAGAGAGCTTTGTTGTTATGTTATGCAAGATGCCTCGTTGTGGCTGGGATATTTCACCGCCTGCCTGGCCACCGTGTCAGCTCTTGTGTCGCTGCACTCAGTCACTGTTAGCAACTGAAGAATTGGGGTCTGTAATGTTCTATCCGCTGAGTCAAAGGCTACCTAGTGTATGTGAACATAATCATTTATAGTCAAAGTGAGATTTTCTTTGGGGTGAAGCTGATGTCTTTTTCTTCTACCAAGGAGGAAACATTGATGCAGAGGCTGTCAATTGTAAAACTGTGGCGGACGAAGATGTAATTAGCGCAAGTGTCTATCTCTCCGGTTTGGTAATTGCTTACAACCCCTCAGGCTGGAAACAAAGGAAAGTTATTATTCAACTTTTGAGCGGATTGCACCCATTATCTTAAAAGACATTATCTTTTGTGGTGTGGAGGCCATTCTCCTTAGGAAGTAAACCATAAAGTAATCAGGCGGAGCTGCCTGTTGCCTGATTATTTACTCAGGCGAGGCCAAAGCGTGTCACAGAACCAAACCACAGCTGAGAACTGAGGGATGCTGTTTTTCTTGAAAACGCACAGCGAGTCTGTGAATTCTCAATATGAGAACATGCCTCCAGCTGCTTGTGGCATGATAGTGATACAGTCTTAAACAAGGAGGCAATGTGGCAGTATGCTTTCATGCCAGTTTATGTATATCGTCCACGTTGAAACTTGTATTCATTATCCATAAAGCCAAGAGAGCCCTAAACAGATGAGATGGTGATTTGCACCAGGTAGGTGCTGCCTGATGCTTGGCTGCTTTTAAATGGCTATTCACCGCCAGCTCTCTGTTTCTTAGAAAGTTGAAGTCCTTCATGCAAAGTTTGCAATAGACACGGCGCATTTTTATTGTCAGGTAGATATATAGTCGTGATATATAGCCTATTGATTTCCATGCTGGATAGAATTTATATTGTCACACATCAACATAAAGCTCACTAAAGCTGAACGGGAAGGCGTTACGTCAAATTTACGACAGGCTAAAGGTGATATGTGATAAAGACACGAGGTGAGAGAGGGGGGAACATTTAGGAGAGCATTTTTATCTAACGTTTCTGACAAATAACTTTATTCAATAAAAATGACTTCCAGTCATAACTACCAGTTATTAAAGGCAGGTTTTTCCAGGTATTCTTCTACTAGTTTAGACAGCTTACCTTTTGCAATGGTGCAGGTAGTTAGTGAAGACCCCATTAAGTGTCTGTTATCTAGTTACTGTTGCCTATTTGCCTGGCTTATCACCAGATAGTGAGTAGATAGTTTGTGGATTAAATGTGATTGCAAAAATCAGCAGAGCTTGCTGTGAGATGCTTTTATTAAGTTTAGCAGCTCTTGCTTGCACTGCGTTTACTCAAGATTCAGAAATGCAGTTAAAATTTACCAAAGAGCCTTTACAATAACAATAAACACATACCCCTAGATTTTATTAGTCTGCTTGCCATTATCCTGCATACTATCCATAAAAATTGGATCCTCTTGTTAGAAATTGTCTTTTTATAATATCTTGTTGAGTGTTTGCTCTGGATGGGCTATTGGTGGGCTTGGTTATGGCTTTCAAGCCCAGGGAAGCCATAACAACAACAACAACAGCCATGCCAAAAGAAATAGGAGAACACTAAAGCCACCTAAACAGGTGGCAGACAAATCCCATACTAAAACAGAGGCAAACAAACAAATGTTTACAATAGCAGTTTGCATGAATATTCATCTTTTCATTTGTTGTATGGCAAATGGTGGTTGCTATAGCCACAGGCTAGGCCATGTTTCTAAAGGAAAAAGTGCCTCAAGATGAGTGATAAGCACTGGGACAAGATTTTGACCAACTAACAAACCATAATTCTGCAAGACAAGAAACCAGATATGAAATGCAAAACCCTCAAGGCAGAATTTGGCTCCCTGTTCTTCTTCTTTAAAAAAAATATCACTTGTCCATTGTTGGTTTGTATATGAAGGAGGTGGAGGAGAAAGTGATTGGGTCAAGGGTTTGACTGATGATTCAGTTTTTGAAAGGCATGAGAACCATGCAACAGGCCTTAAGTTGATTAGACACTAACACTATCCACACCTTGTAACCTGGCACCTGACGTCCTTCTTCATCTTTTTGACAGAAATGCATGCATGCATAGCTATTGTACAACAACCTTTAGCAAGGTCATGTTTGTGTATGATTTGACTAGACTGTAAGGTTTCAAGATGCATGAGAATTAAATCCAAGTGAGAAGTTCTTAAGTGTTTAAGTGACACATTGTTTAGTGTGTGTGTGTGCCAACACATCTGCAAGATGTAATGTGAGGAATACTAAGATCTCAAGAGCTGGCAGTCATTCACTTTGGCATTGTTCAGACTGCAGGCAAATCATATTTGTTTCTCAAATCAGATCTTCAAAACTGACAGTCCGCACTGTTATTTGCAAGTGATCAGATTGGATTTGTGTGTCCAGACATCATCAACCTATCTGCATGGGTTGCTGTAGTAACGACGAAATGGAGATCCATCATCTCGCCCTCCAAACAATCGCACTGTCAAATGGTGGGTCAGAACTCCTCCTGGTAGGAGGCAGGTATGCAGCTGCTCTGAAGCATGTCTGTCATTGTGGATTTGATGCTGTCATTGTGTGTCGAAAAAGACACTCCGAGATCCGATGTGAGCGCCCAGAGCATGAGAGTATCTGAACGGAATCGCATTTTGAACCACCTGCAAATGCAGCTTGGATCCGATTTGCAAAAATCACATTTCATCAATCTGGATACAATCTGGATTTGAGCTAACAGCCAGAACAAGACCTTTGTGCATGGCGAATGAGTATTCAGAGCTGTTGTACAGGATCTCTATGTGTAACGGTGCAGCAGCAGAGGCCTGACTTTGATGAGCTGAAAAGGTTGATTAGCAGCGATAGTCAAAATTATCTGGAAGTTGTTTACCTGGTCGAGGAGTTGGTTGTACAGTTCATGACAGTTATCAAAAATGTATTTGTATGTGGAGTCCAGACACGCTTTCACACAGTCCTTCACCACCATACTGGCCCTTGGTGGACTCTGAAGCTCTTGTACCTGCACACAAACATACACATAATGATTAAAATGTATTTAATGTATGCTTTCAGGGTTGTTCTCCTAGGTTCTCCTCATTGCACAATATAAAAACTATATATGATGTTAGCAACCCACATAAATAGACAGTTACTGTGTCTTAAATGCAGTTCTATGATCATCCATCAGTGAAGTGATAACGTAATGATATCATGTTACATCTTTGAAATATTAATCCCAGGATATAACTTCCTTGTGGAAAAAAGGGCAACCTTCTTACATCTGTTATGTATATCATAATTGACATGTGGGCAGACTGGCATTTAGGTGTGTGTGCAGTATATTGTATAGTAACACTGTAGCTCCTGTGTGTGAGCAGCGGTGTGTATACACAGCAAAGCTCAGCATGGACATGGCATAGACTGAAAGCTTTGATAACCTAAAGTGACAGTTTTCATTCCTTTGCTCACAGCTGCCATCTTAGCTATGCCTCAGTGCTCCAGCCCTACACCCCCACTCCCGCCAAAAGAGAGCTGAATGGAGCTGAGATTTTCATATAGCAGAAGACAAGTCAAGAGAGAGCATACTAGTGGGGGAGAGAGGGAGGGAGAGGAAACAAGGCAGAGCTGGGAGCATTTTAAACATGGAAGTAAGTAGTATGCAGGTCAACACACATTACACAAACACAACCCCATTGAATCAGCCTGCAGTCAGGAAATTGTGCAACAATAAATCATTTAGATTTCAATGGTCAGTGGGGTTTTGAGGAATTATGAGTTTTAATTGATTTCAACTAAATTAAATGTGCCTAAAATCAATCTGAGTTTATGTTTATAATTGAATGTTGTAGGTTTTTATGGCCATGACCAGTATTGAAGGTGTCTCAGTCACTCGTTCAAGGGCACAACACTGTGATAAAAAAAGTTATAAATCACACAATGTATTTTAGACATCTACAAAGATTAGTTAGTGTTGTGCTCCGTCATCATGTATTACAATGTTTATGTTCCTTTCAGTTTCTCTTAAATCAAGAACCATGCTTGCCCCATTGGCCTTCAAATTGTACCCTGCCCATACAACCTCTCTCACACACACTCACATACACATAAGCTACCTTCATCCTGAAGAAAGTGATGCTGGTCAGCAGATCCACAGTGGACTTCAGATCTTGGAGACGCTCTGGGTTTCCGGCGGGGAAATTATCCTGGGAGAGAGAGGAATATAACATGAGGAGAGAAGATGTCTTCTTGAAAGCAGCCTTTTAACGTCACCCACCCCACATCACATCACTTAGGCCAAAACACTGAAATTGATCACAGAGCAACGCCCAGCAATCATAACGAAATGACTGTCTGTCTAATCGTTTAGTGGACAAGGGAGGTCTCTGCTGATGAAAACCTCTATTTCGGGGCCATGAAGTCATCAGGCAGAGCGGAGCACCGTGACCGGGACCATATAATGCTCTGACAGCCCTGAGGAAAGACATCACTGCCCCATACATTATCCTACTTCTCCTGCTCTCTCAGTGTTTTGCCTCACATTTTGCCTGTTTTCTATCCCCTCCCCTACCTGTCGATAGATGAACAATGGAAATTCAGGAAATAGAGACAAATCTTCACGGCAGCCTGCAGGCTCGACAGCACAAGCACAGGAGAGGTCTATCTGAGATCAAGGCCGGTCAGCAGAATGTGGATGGTCTGGTAATGCTTTACAGACAGTCAGCTGTCCATTGAGAGCATACATTATATTTCTCTTATTAGGAACAGTCTAGTTCAGAGGTGAGAGTGTAGTTCCCAGTACAGATAAACAGCCTCCAGGTAAACACGCTTGACAGACATCCTGCACAAGCAAATGTGTACGAGTTACACTATATTTGGCTGCTGATGGGAAAAAAAGGAGAGGGAAATCAGTTTTTGAGCTGGTGTTTTTTTTTGCCTCAGACATCACTGCTTTTTATATGAACAATGTAGTTATATTATATAACTACATTATATTATATATTTCGTCATTTGTTTTCTATGTGAAAGATTTTATTCAGTTTAAATTTTTAAATGTGATTTGAGAAGTGCGAGCATCATGTCTGCTTTTAATATAAAAACTACAATCCTCTACCGCCACCAGTCTCATTCACTGGATGGAGCTCATAAGTGCCATCAGTCACTACCGTTTCTCTCTTTGCTGACACTGAATGTTTTCTTGCAATAACCCTCACATATATGTAGCCTTCAGACACAAGTGAAACCATCAGTCCCTTTGAAACATGGATTATATAGCGTCCACTGCAACCTTGAATGTTGCCATCTATGCACCTCCTGAAATCAATGGGCTCAGCTCAAATGTCTTTTATATACATCCAACAGAATAAAAACGTATATAATATTCTTTACATTTCCATGGAAAAAATGCTTCACAGTGTAGCATTTTAAAGCTGTTAATTGGTGGATTCTCTGACATCAAAGGGTAATCTAGTTGTGTTATTATGGTGATTGAAATCAAGTAAAGTCAAGTGCTCATTGTGGGTTCCTCACGAAAAACCAAATGTCTTCATATAATTTTTAACGATCTCAGCTACCAATCTAATTTGATATTTAACAACCTGCTTTGATTGCAGATGACAAGGGTGCACACAAATGCATTCATTTTTGACTACATCTGTGTAAAGCAAGGAGACGCTAAATGGGATTAATCAAAATTATAATAACAGCTTCAGGCAGGGAAACCAAGTTTGTGATGCTTAAATAGCTTTAAAAAAAGCATGTACTTGTGAACCAATAAATCATTGTGAAAAGTGTGAATTTTAATTCAGCTTCTCACTTTTGCTGACCAACATACAAATATGATTAATTCTTTCACAATTGCTGATGTTTAACGCAGATCTTTTTTTCTGTAGAAACACTGTTTTCAGTGTTCAGTCTTTGTAAAATCAGTGACATCAGTGTAAAGAAGAACTTTACTGTCTACCGCTGACATACACGAGGTCTGAAGACACAAAGACCAGAAATGAGAAACTTTAACTTCATCAGCAGAAAAACAAAGGGAAAAGAAACAGATTTATTGCCCAGAAGAAGGCAAGCATACTAAAAAAGCAAAGCATCCACCTCTGAGCCAAAGTAGAAACAACATCAGCACTGCCTTCCAAAGATGTCAGAAAGTCCATTATGAGATGGAAGGAGGGGTGAGTGATGCTGATGAGCTTTTAGTTCTTTGTCTTTGTTCTAGTCTACATTGAATATTATGTTGGGCCAGTGCATACACTGAGTATAAAATTTCAAAGCAGTGACTTCTTATCATCAAAATAAAGACAAAGTCAGCACGTTCCCTTATATATATATATATATATATATATATAAACACAAGCAAACAATCAACAACTTTAATTACTTTTAGTAATTAAGATGAACTGTGTGATGATAATCCCAGGTCATGTGAGACACTCTTTTTGATGCAACTTCTTCTCATATAATGCATTTAGCTCAAATGTTGGTGTATACAATAGATTGTACAGCTTCATAATTTCCGTGTATGAATTTCACTGTATTTGTTTTACATTTAACGAGTAATATGTCTCTTTATGTGATGAAACACTGGATTGAAAGTGACTGGATGACTGGAACTGTTATGTTTATTATGCTCTTTGCAGATTTGAGGGGCAGCATAATGAAAAAAAAAAAGTTCCTGGTCAAACACCCGGCAACAAGTGGAGTGAGTGCAGGTAATCATGTGGAAAAAGAGATCACAAGCAGTCATGCACTGACGGGCACTGGACCTCAAACTGCCACAGGAACACTGCACTGGTCACCCTGCACACAAAGGCATATGCCACAGATTATGTGTGTGTGTGTCTCTCTGTGTGTGTGAATGTGTGTGTCTATAAGGTTATATGAGGTATAAATAATATACTTAATAGGTTTTAGATGTATATCAGTTGAAGCGGATGTAAGGTATGTGTGTGTGAGGTTTAGATATAATGTAACATCATGTGAGTTTCTTATTAGTTTAGGAGCAGAGCTTCACACATTTGTGACTTTGAGTTCTGTGCCCTTTCAATAACTTTTGTAATTGATTTTTCCCCCCATCGGAGGTGGCACAGAGGTGTCTTATCTTCTGCACTCTGTGAAAGGTGATACTAGCTCGTCTCTTGTGCTTGGCTTTTTACACAGTCTGTCATAAATTTCAAAGGGCTAGCGCTGCATTTGCTCTACAAAGAACAAGATTATCCCAAATACTTGACACTATGCAGATGCAGCTTTGTTCTGTAAACATTTTCTTCTTTCAGAAACTAGAAGAATTTGTTTGTCTGCCATGTGAGCATGACACAGGCTTGTTGTTTGCTTCTACAGCAGACTGTGATATGTATAAATATACCTTGCCAGTGCTACAAAGCAACCATGTGGATATTATCGCAGAAATATCATTTTTTTGTTAATATGATGCTTTATCATCTGCATTAATAGCTCTGTGTTACTGAATATGAAATCCTGCTCTAGAGAAAAACAGGTACAGTATGGAACTACTATTTTCCTCTCTACGTTCTTTTAAGTGGAGGAGACAGCAGGAACTACCAAAGAAAGCAACAAACCAGTTGTTTGCATTAAGTAACATTTTCTCTGAAGGCCTACTGTAACACTGCACTGCACAGAGTTCCTTCTTTTTTTGAATATCGAACATCTCCCAGGGGTGCTTACTGAACAAACATCACTTTATATCAAACTGTCGAAACTAAGCCAACAGACCGAATCCCTCGTAGCGTGTTCTGAATACTGAGATATGTTCGACCCGGAAAAACCTGCAAATCCCCGCTGGGACAGACTTGCTACACAAGGTGTCACCGCGTATCAGGGCTGTTAAAATAAAGTTTAAAGGGAAGAAATGCATATGTAGCGAAATGTAGAGTGGCAGCTACACCCCAGCTCCCTCTCTGGTGATTCAAGCCCTCAGTTTTACAAAAGCAAACTCAATCTTCCTCAGAATGTCATTATAGGAAAATCCATACGGTGAACGGGAGGGGCAGCGAGATCTGAATCTTATTACTGTCCAGTAGTGGCAGGCCGGCTCTTTGGGACGGCTTGAGAAAGTGAAAGAATGAAAGAGAGAGTATTTTCTGTGTGTGTGTGTGTGTGTGTGTGTGTGTGTGTGTGTGTGTGTGTACGCGCGCAAGATACACTGGTCTGTTGCATCCTTGACAAGAGAGCAGCAGGGCAGTGCTGGCAGGTGAAGCCAATGTGATATTCTGTGACTGCTCTCATTGAACATCATCATGTCATCGCCCGACAGTCAGGCCATCGGAAAATAAAAGAGGCCATCTCTCCATCACCTAACCCTCCCTTTTGCCTGTTGCCCACCCACCATGCCTTCTTGTTGTGTGTTTTTCCTCTCCTCTCTTTCCAAATCCATCTCTCTTCTTCGTTGTCCAAATCCAATCTCCTCCAACTCTCTCTCTCTCTCTCTCTCTCTCTCTCTCTCTCTCTCTCCCTCTTTCTCTCTGTGCTTCATCCACCTCTCTTTTTACAAATCCTCTTTATCCCTCCCTCAATATTTGCAACTCCACACTCTGTCTCCCTCAAGTCGTCTCTCTCTCTCTCTCTCTCGTTTTCTATCTTGCTACCTACTTGCTGTCTTTCTCTCATCCTTTCTTTTTTCCCCTTTGTAGGCAGACAACAGGATGTGGCAAAGAACAGGGAAACTAAAACAATCACCCACTCAACGACACATTGCCTTTTGTGTCACATTAAAGTTGAAAGGGTCATCTTTCAGTTATGGTTCCACCAGCTGGAGAAACGTGTAGACAAATGTGTGTGTGTGTGTCTGTGTGTGTGTGTGAGAGTGTGTGTGTGTGTGTGTGTGTGTGTGTGTGTGTGTGTGTGGCTGCTCAGGTGTATACATGTATGTGAGCCAGCAGCGTGGATTTGTGCACATTTGGGAAAGTGGGTTTGTGTGACTGTGTATGTTTGAGTAAGAGAGAGAGAGAGAAAGTTGTACCTGTGCGCTCTTGCATTCGTATTATATACCTGCATGTGAGCACATGTGTATAGGTGTGTTAATATTCTATTCATTAGGAGGTACTTTTATAATGTGTGCAGAGGTGAGGGTGTTATAACACTTTTAATTTTATAACATTTTGTTCTATTAAATATAGGTTTTTAGGTATATTTCATTTTAGTTCGCTGCATGTAAGTATAAAATATGGCTTTCTTCGTGGACACAGAAAACATGTAGCCTACTGAGGCATCAAATGATGACAGGCAGCATTTTGCATCAAACACACACAAGGTAAAGATGTAACAGGTCAACCAGAAAATTCACAGCAGCACAATGAGGCTCGCTAACAGATGTTGCCTGCTGCTTATCATTCTGTGACAGTCACCAAACAAATGTCCATGAAGAATGAACCTATATAATACGACAAATGTGACTGACTCAGTGAAGGATGAAATGTCACTACACCTGTTGATGTAGAAAATGTGTTTCGCCAGCTTGTATGTAAGTGGGGGTGGACAAAACAATTAAAAAAACTTTTCACTACAATGCAGTCCAATTCAACACTGCCACTACGACTTAAAAATTAGTGTTCCTCTTTAACAAAATATCAACAAAACATGTCTGGCAGTAACATTTACAAAGATATGTCTGCATTAGCTTCCACAGATAACTAAGTATATTATCAAATTTACCATATTTAAAAAAAATGTTGTCATTGGTAGTTATCAGCTACTGGCTAATCCTAAGGACCATCTTGCCTCAGCAGGAGCTTATAGAGTTTAGTTGTTCCTCCCTCTCTTCACCCTTCTCTGTGCACCATCTTGGTTTTTGCTGCAGTATGTATGTATTTATGTTATTTAGCTAGCAGTTAATGATGAAGCCTCTTTCTTTGGATACTGAAGCTTAACCACCAAACACAAAGCGTGCCTCTTAAGTTGAATAAAACACGCACAGCAGGAGGAAAACATAATTGTCTTATTAATGTAAAGCATCTTTTTAATGTAGTGCATCTTATTTATGTAGTGCTTCTTAACGATGTAGTGCTACATGCATGCTGTTACATATTCTTTTGAAACATGTTCTGTTTTATAGTAATAGTCAACATAAAACCAATCTCTAGATGCTATAGCCTACATGTAGACATGTGGGAGTGCATTGCCTAGTTTACAGGTTTACAGTGTTTACCAGGTGTCCAATACCTTAAATCCATGAACCACAATGGCAGACAGAGTGCTGGACACTCACGACAGGGTCTATTTATTGGACCATGAGGACCACTATTTCTTGAGATGCTGATAGACCTGTTGACACTGCAGCTTGATTATCGATATTTATGTGCCTGGCTACACCACTGGCTACAGCATGCTGAAAACTATAAAAGTACCTCACTGTCATTTATGATTCAATTAATTTCAATGAAATTTAACCTGGTCATTTTTGTTTGTATTGAATAACAATGTATGACGTGAGATATGTATGTGTTTATATGAATCACACTTGCCTTCCTTCATTATCACGACTTAAAACCACAAAGTCTTCAAAGCCATATATGTTATGCATATACATAGTGTTGTTAATACTTTGGGAAAATGAGTGTGGCACATGTGACAAATCAAATGTCATTCTGGACATGACATCATCACATCCAGAACAACATTTACTCCGACTTGATCCTGATATTTAGTGGAGAACCTTTAGACCTTGTATTATTGGGCATCCTGTTCGATCACAAATAGGAAAAACCTGCATAAAATACAAACTGAACTGTATCCAAAAAAGACAATGCAGCTAATAACCACATTTGGAGGGTGAAAGTCACACATTTGGCATTAACAACTAAGTGTAATTGGATTGCTGCAATAAGCCAGATGTAGTACACACAGTGTACAGTAAGCAGCCTGACGACTATATCAAATGAATCAGGTGGCAGGTAGCTTAGATGGTATTTTAATTAAAAGTACAGTCAGTTTTAAAAGATGTAAATACCAAACAGAGCATACTAAATGGCAACTTGCATTTTCACAGTTAAGGATAATTGCTCCTGCAGGTTATGAAATAGATACACAATGTCCACATTTCTGTCTACATAATAAAAAGAGGACTTTTAACAGGAAATTGTAATAATGATCCTTCTTTTGAATTGACAAATGCCACATAGACAGACATGGACATGATTTCAGGTAACAAACACACCACATGAAAATGTTCATACATACCCGATATTTAGAGAGGTCGATCCTTAGTGAGTTATGCAGCTGGTCCAGTAACTTGACAAATTTCTCCCTCTGTCAGGAAGAGAATTCCATAATTCAGTTCAGAGTGCCACTACATCATAAGCATTGTGTCTAAGAATTTACAACACTGCGTGGTTGCTGGCATTGCTGTGGCCTGCAGTGATTCATTATTATTTCCTGGAACAAAATTTTGTGCTTCAGCTGCTTTGGTTTAGACTCAGCTTACTCCCTGGAAATATTATTTGATGCCTTACAACATTAGCTTATTAAATGTTCAATCGGAAAGTACTGGCAACCTCTGAGAATTTGTTAATATCAAGTGCGCAACTTGCTTCAGACAAATAACTCTAAATGAAAAGTAAAACAAAAGTAGTGATGTCAAAGGTTCAATATCAGGCAGACAGCAATAGTTAGTTACGTCCAACTGGAGACCATAAATAACCCACATTTTTATTTAGCACTATATTGCTGTATATCACTGCAATAATGTTTGCCAATGTGGGACTGTAAGACAATAATCTGTGCACTTACCCCAAAGTTTGAGGCAGCAAATCGGTCAGAAGCGGAGGCAGTGGTTGTGGTGGTGGTGGTGGTGTGGGCGAAGTAGGCATTGATATTAGCAAGCAGATTGCTCATCACTGCTGGCACACCGGGACACATGTATTTGGCGGACAGACAGGAAAAGTGCCTGCAGAGGAGGAAAATCAGCTATTATTCTGGGCAGCCTAAAGGGACAGTGCTGTAGCAATTTTTGGGCAACATAGAAATAAGTTTTCAAAAAAGGATCAATAGACATTCACATCAAAAAATGATGAAACTGTTTGAGGCATCAACTAGATAATTCCAGATAGAGATAAAATGATGAAGTAATCAACATGTTGTTCAGTAACCCTCCAAATCCACAGCTAAAAAAATATATATAGTTAAGAGTTATGAAAACCTTCCCTTGAAATATACAGCTCAAACATATCCTATATTCTGCTTCTATCCATTGCTTTGAACTTTGCTTTGTGGTGGGAGTGATGTTGGACTAGAGAAGCTGGGTTACTCTGTACATACAAACACATACAGTAGTACCTTCTTTTGTTATACACTCTAGTTAGAGGTTGGTGCCACCCATAATGTGTTTCTTTATATTTACGTTCTGACTTCAGAAGAGAGAACATATTTTTAATTCCAAACCATTTACTTCTGGTGGAAGAGTTCACTGCCCTGTTTCATGTAGTAAAAAGTGACTATCTATAACAAATTGTGTCATAAATCACTGCTGTATAACCTATACTATTAAGGACACAAGGCTGCAAAGTAGATGGAGCAGCTAAGTTTGATAGTAAATGAAGGGATCCTGTGGATCCTGTGATCCTGCTGAGATATAATCATATCCAGAAGGAGAGATAAATGTAAGTGTTCCATTAAACATCCTTGTTTGTTTCATTCTTTAACAAATACCACCGAGACTAACTCATGCACTGTATGTGCATTTGTCAATGTAAGTGTTTTCCACTGAGGTGAATCCACATGTCAACCCAGCATAAACTAGATCTCAATACTTTGCAGTGTGCTAAAATTACGCAAGTCATCTTTCCCCAGGAGAGGGACTGAAGCAGGAGCCTGTTACTGTTGCAAACTTGATGTCTCCTATTTAAATAAATATTGTTTCTTTTTCTCCTGTCTCCAGCACCTTTTCAACTCCCTGAACTTTAAGCTACACACAACAAGAGAGGCACACGTATTGCCACTTCAGATTTGTGGTGATCGCTCCCTTTTTCCCTACACACACAGACGCACATCTGCAACAGCGCTACCCAGCAGTAATTAAGTGCTGGAGCCTGAAAGGCCTGGTTTGAGCGGGGATCTCTGCCTGAGTGAAGAGCATATGCTCCTTTTAACACTTCAGAATGCTGCTTCGCAAGCCATGTGGAATGCCTTCTGTGTTACAATTGACTGGTTTCTATTAGTGAACATAGAGAATGGCTGCCATCTAAACAGCACATAAAAGATTTGTTTATTCTAGATAGTATACCACATGTAAAAAATGTATGCGCAATAATCTGTATGTTTACCTTAAGGCACCTGAGAATATTATACGGGAGTGCTTCTTTTTCAGCCTCTGGCGTGACCCATAGCAACCAAACATCTGGATGCATCAGACACTTTGTACAGTAAAGATGCCTGAGAGCTTTTAAAACATAGCGAATATATATAAATAGTATTTTTAACATAATGTTGCTTTAAAAGATAAAAAGAAAAAAATTGATAATATTCACACCTTCAATTTCAGTTGTGGTAGACAGAAATTAGTGGTTGGATAATATAAATAAGAATTTGATTGCCATTGCTTCATAAAACCAAGTGTTAGAAAAGGCACCAAGTTATGTGGAGCAATGATTACAGACTTACTCCTCCTTCTGAGTGCAGCCCATGCGTGCACACGCACAAATAGAAACACAAACATGTTCTCATCGGGAGGCCTATTTAATTACTCTGCTTTCAGCCTCCAAATTACCCAGGATCACTTGGGGTTAGGCGAGCAGAGAGAGTGTTGCAAAGAGAGTGATGATGGCATCCGCTGAATTCCCATGGTGCTTTTAGAGCTGGATCTCATGAGCCAACTTTCAAGAAGAAGATGTTGCTTCTCCTAGTGTTACCCTGCCTTGTTTTTTACCAGCGGATGAGACGCACTACGCACACATTCACATATCATTTTATGGTCACAGATAGCTGGCAGAAATGGGAAAAAGATGATGAGAAACAGGGGGGTCGGGGGTGGGAGGTGAGGGAGGTAGGCAGTGATGATAGAGTGAGATGAAGGAAAACGAACATGAGGGACGGGTAAGTTGGGGATTGTTGTGTGGGGGTGGGGCACAGGAGGGAGAGTGAGTCTTCACAGCTGCTGTGATTTATGCAGCCATCATGTCAGTAGTGACTGGAAGTCAAGGTTCTATGATGAAGAAAACGGAAAGATAGGGCCTTTCATAAATTCCTGATGAAGCATAATAAGCGCTACTATGAGAAACGCCAAGTTTAAACAATGGTCTAAGCCTGAGGCATTAACTCCACCTGAAAAAAATGGTAATACAGCCACTTACTGCTTCACTTCGTCTGCACTAAAATAACCCGGCAATCCCTCATCTACTGCAATACCCTTTCACACTGAAAAACAGCCTGTCACTTAACAACTCCACACCAGTTTGCAGCACCAAAACAATCAAATGTGTCAACAACGCTCATATTAAGCTGTGTACGCGTTGTTATCCAAAGACCAGCTGAAGGAAACACTGGTCTAATTTTGCTACAGACCACCAAAAAACCCATTGCAAGTATTTTATGTCACTAAATGTTTGAAATTTTTAGCAAATGATATCAAGAGCACAAAACCAAGAGGGATGAATGTGGCCAGATGTCCGGACATGAAAGCACAAATGTGAGCTGCGCCTTTCATTCAATTTGCCAATGCAATCTGTGTGTAATTAGCTTCTGATTTTCTAGCAGCAGCTAATTACTGTGTGAGTTACTGGGACTGCCCAACAAGCATATTCTGCAAGGCAAAGGGAGCTTAAAAAGTGCCGTTTAGTGGTGCTATTTACATTTTTCAAAAAGCAGCTCAGACTGACGTAACAATGTGGTAATGCTGCACACACTGACTACTACTCACTGAATTAGCTAAATGTAATAGAAGTCATAAGTAAACCATGAACAAGACATAAGGGGTGTTATGAAAAGCTAGTATCTTTTTATTTCCCAAAACATCTGTGTTCGGATTTCTCCTGGAAGACCACACAGCAACTCGTATCTTCTTTGTCTGCTGGTGAACAATGTGAAATATTGTAAGTGCACAATTCTGGCAGACTATTCATTGAACACAGTTTATACCACATGCACCAGAAAGAGTTTTGAAAGGAAGAAATAATAAATACATTTTTGGGTAAATCTATTTTGGTGGCAAGCATTGCACCTGAAAGTGAGTAAACCTGGCCATCAATGTCTGCTGTATGAACACAAAAACAAAGCTACAGCAGCCAGAAGTGCGCTTGAAGATAGATACATGTAAGGTTTAACCATTACATCAATACTGAACAATGGCATTGCAAGACCTTGATCAATATTTTAATACTTCAGGTGGTGTGTCTTTGCATGTGTCAGTGTGTGTGTGTTTGTGTGTGTGTGTGTGTGTGTGTGTGTGTGTGTGTGTGTGAGAAGGCATTTAGGGATGGACAGGGTCACAGAGGATCAACGAGACAGAGAGAGAGAAGGAAAGCGAGACAGTATGTGTGTCTATGATCAATGTAACCAAGGTAGGTTGGGAGTTTTTCCAGACCAGCAATTAATCAATCAAACTTAGGAGCTCGATAGTCCTCCAAACTCTGATTCTGCTGAGGAGACATCTTTACTACTCCTCTTCTCCTACTGCTCTCCTTCTCTCATCTCCTTCTCTCCTCCACTCTGCGGAGGAGACAATGACAGATTGGTGAGGTAAAAGGCCATAGATCAGGGTGGTACTAACGTCATAGCCTGATAGATGGACTCCACTCCGTATCTCATGGCGAACTCATCCACTATCTCTTGAGACACGTCGTCAAAGTAGACCTTCCACGCCTCGTCCCCTTTCACCTGTGGGATCTTCACCACCCCGCTGTTCTTCACCTCGGTCAGGCAGTGGAACAGGTTCTGTGAGTGGCACGAGAGATAAGGCAGAACGGGTTGCGATGATGGAACACGGTGTCACAACAAGTAATAAAGATGTTTCTGTGTGTGAGGTGAGCCAACATATGAAGACCTTTATCACAGCTGGAGACATCTTCAACTTCTTACAATGCTGTAACTATTGATTGTTGGAAAATCATGTTGCTTTC
The DNA here is from genome assembly GCA_036023655.1 of Nannoperca australis. NCBI lineage: Eukaryota > Metazoa > Chordata > Actinopteri > Centrarchiformes > Percichthyidae > Nannoperca > Nannoperca australis. The sequence goes on from JAVQJD010078444.1 coordinate 35,437, forward strand.
CAATGTAATCACAACAAATCATGTTTTCTTTAGAATAGAACATTACTTTATTGTCCACCAGTGTGGAAATTTGTCTTCGATTCACCAAACTCAAGAAACAACAACATACTGAAGCAAACACAAAGACAAGGTCAGATAACAGATTAAAATGTCAGTGTCTGTGGAGTGATTTAGCATTTTGCCTTATGCTAAATCGCATTACCTCATGTAAACATGTGTACTGGCCATGAGGAGGAACAACATTCTCCTCCCCTTTCATCTCCACACTGATCTTGAGTCTGATGGCACCAGATACTGCAGACTTGTCGGTCCTTTTATCTGTAACACACAACCCATCTGGATTAGTCATCACTGAAAATGAATGGAAAAGTAACTACTAATTACAAGCCACATCTTAGGAACAGTACTGGAACATGCTGGCTAACCTTCCTAAATCCAAAACTATAAAATTACCATTTTGCCCATTAGTTTTGTACCATTAGTTACTATCCTTTAGGAGGACCAGGTGAAAGACCTATTAAATACTCTTCTAAAAGTTTTATTCTATTCAGTAAAAAAGAGAAAAAAACATGCTCACAAGGAATGAAACCAGCCAGTGAAAGACAATTAAATACGTTAAGCAACAATATTGTCCACCTCTGTAAGAATCTGTCCTTGAAACACCATAACAGAAGGACACATAAAATACTAAAAGATTAATAACAAAAGGCATTAAGAAGAAACATTAATGGCATGGCATCGTGTCCCGTAAAACACAAATTACATAATATCTACGCTACATTAACAATATCACTGGCTATGATGGGCTGTGGGTTTGGGGAAGTGGAGTTTATTCTCTGCATGCAAACATTAACACACATACTGTATATGTCACATACACTGTGTGTCTAGCAGGTCTGAAAGCTAATGACTCCACAGCTGCCCAGGTTTGTTACAGACTTTAATTCCCCCCCCCACACACACACACACACACACTCTCATATACAATGCATCTCTACTGAGTCAAATGAGTAAAAATGTCCTCTACAATCAAGTGGTCAAGAGACAGATGAGTGAAAAATAATGATGTGACAAAGTGATGGAGACTAGTGCAAATGCCCAGATTGAAGAGAAGCTGAAGAGGCTTAGAGAGGAGAGCAGCTGGAGGGGTGGATACCCACACCAGCAAAGGCCTGCTTAAACATTCATTGTGGACATTTAAAAAGGCACAGAGCAGCAGTGGTGGGCAGGGGTCACTATTACCACAAATTGCTTCCTTTTAGCTGGAGAGGCAAACAAAGACAGCAACCGCCAGTCATAATACTTCAAGAGAAGTGGGAACTCCCAAAATGCTGCCATTATGTATGTATGAGAGCGGAAACAGTAAAAAATCCTGCATCAACAGCATCAGTAACCAAACTGATCCACAGCTCTCTGTGACTTCCAGACTGTGGCCCAAGTGCCCCACTGTCCTTATGTAGGGGTGGCAAACACACACACACACACACACACGTTGGAATAGCATTAATTATAATTATGTAATATAATTTCTGGCTCCAGTACACATATCTATATTAATTACTAACATTCCTGTGTTTACATATTTAACTTAAAAGAGAAATAGACCTATCAACCACAACACAAAAAAGTGGCACCATACAATTTTAATATAAAGCTGCCATTAACTGTACCTAAATAGTACCAACAAAGAAAAAATACTGTGTGGACAAAATATTGTATTGACAAAATTGTAAAAAAAATAATTAAAATAAAATAAAATAAAACTTCAAACATACAACACTAATCAAAATACAAACTAAGGTCCTGCCTCAGACAGGACAGATAGCCAATCATAGTTTAGCATAACGGCGTGGGTGACCAATCCGTTTTCAGGGCAAGGTTCCAACGATTAGCCAGTGAATCGATTAGTCAACCCAATCAACATAAAATGAATCGCACTATTTTGAAAATTGATTGATCACATTAAGAAAACTCTGAGATCGGACATACCTAGGTTGTACCAAACGTCCATCTCTCCACTGAGAGTGCGAACCTCGATGATGGTCTGGCCCAGGAAATCATCTGACTCACGCTTGAAATGCTGCTTCACCCGTGATTTGATGTCATCATCCTCGTCCCACACACGCACCTTGATGCGGTCAGTGGCATTGTGACATTCACTGCAATTTGGAAGACGATTATGGCAGCTCAAAACAATCACCACAACATGAACAACAACAGCAACAGTGACAGCTCAACAGGTTGGGGTAATCAATGGAGCAGAATGAATCCGACATATAATTCAAGCATAAATATGAGTTCAGAGACACACCCTTCCTGATCCTCTTCTAAGTAACGTATGGAGAGCAATTCTTTCCTGGATTCAAATGAGAGAATGTGTGTATTTGTGCACGCGCATGGGTGTGTATGAGTGATACATGCACAGTATGTGTATGTGGAGAAGTGCTCTCTGGCTGGATAGAAGAATGACCCCAAAACGTTGCATGACCTTTATTCTGCATCTCTATAATTTTCACAAGACTGACCATGTAGCATTTATAGCACGGATTATTTGTTTGTGAAAGCATTACATCAGTCTCTCTGGTCCTCCTTGCATCAGTGCAACCGACAGAAGTTTCACAATAATGAGTCTACTAAATACAACAGAGGTGGCCTAAGCACTTAGCCTCAGATGGGGTCAGACTGTTCGGCTCTGGAATTAAAACCGACAGATTACATTTTGTTCTAATGCCATCTTGGGTGCGACAGCCAGAGAAACAGTATCTGCAGTAGTTTTTTTGTACTAATCCCTTTCTGGGGGAAGCAATGGCTGCTGCTGCTGCACTAGTCCGGGACTTTGCTCTCTGCCAAGCACACAGTAATGTATCGCTCTATTAATCTACATCCCTGTAGTAATGGGAAAGGGTTTTATTACAGCCACCACTCGGGTCTCATTACAGGTGTTGAGCCTTGTTTTTAACTGGCATAGAACATGCACACGCACACACGCACACACACACACACCCACACACATACAGAAAATCTCAGTAGTATACAGTGTTCTTATTGTTTGTTTTTGGTTTTGTTTTGTTTTATTTTTTTAGGTAAAGTAATACACATGCATACTAAATAGTACTTTACCAACCATAGTAAATAGTAATTTATCAACTTCACAGTTAAAAAACGAGGGTTTCTTATACAAATATGACCTTGAACTACACAGAAATAACTCTGGAAACCCACCACTTGCATGAATGAAAAAATACCATTAGCTGCTCTCTTTGGTTTAAATAAACGTTACAAACCCTCCAATTTTTACAAATTTTCTAAACTATTTATTAGTCATTATTTAAAGTAGTCTCCTGGAAACTCACTTACAATCATTCATTAAAATGCCAATCTACTTCCTGTTAGAATTGCATAACAACCTACAAACTGATTCATAAGTACATATAATTTTATTTGTAGCTGTGTAGGGGGAAAAATCAAGAACACAAACATAAAATGGAGGCAGTGGCAGAGGGGTAAACAGTAGATTTAGTGCTGATAATCCTGTGGCTATTGCATACGTATACTGACCATGGAGAATAGCCAATGCAAAAAACTAAGAGACAGACGTTAGTCAGCACAGAGAAGTCATACAGAAGGAGGAGACACGTAGGCCTACTACTAAAGCATTAAAGCACGTAAGGATTTAAAGGGCTAAAATCTGTGTTGTTTATGGATGCCATCGGATTTGCCAGCAAAATCTTTGCAGTGCAGCTGGTGTGTAACATGTCATAACTCATAGTAATTTCCTAAACTATTAGGTAAGAGCCAGTAATACTTATTTACTAATACCTAAAGATTTCCTTGACCAGATGATTCTTAATCTTAGTGGGGATTATCTAATCGGATAGAGGGGTCAAATTAATAGAGAGTACTCACAAGTAGAACTTCTCATCCCAGACTGGGTTGAGGTTGCCGAATATGGTCTTCGTCCTGCGTTTGGTTTTTCCCACCTGGACGGTGACGTAGGGGTCACTGGAGCCAGTTTTATCCTTGGCCTGTAAGCCCTGTGCACTCATGACTGGTGACAAGATAGCAAGGGAGAAGAATAAAAAGTCATGTAAGTACCACAAGCAACACATTTGCCCATTTTAAGGTTTTAAAAATTTAATTTTTTAAACTTAATAATAAGATTACTGATCTATAACTTCATTCTCATGGGCACATTATATTTAATATTTAAATATAGGAAGCACTGGCCTGGTAGATGATGTTTGACATTCTCAATACCAGTCATGAATCTACCTTTTATACCTTTTTGTTTTAGTGCTACTCAGCTGCCTGAATTGTATTTATTTGATTCTTTAACTTAAGAAAGCCTCATCACTTCCTCCACTGCCTACAACACCTTTGTGTACTTGCCAAAAGCTGAGGCAACAAAGTAAATCTTTGGTTTCACAGCAGCCATTATTTATCTTTTTGTGTATATGTGAAGTGTTGAGTAAATCTATAATTTCTCTATTCTTACATCCAGGCTATAGGTAGATTCCACCCCTGTGTATCTACCCACTGCTACAACATGACTAAGCTAGCACAGCTAGCACAGCTAAGACTAGGCTTCAAAGAAAGACCCGTGATTCAAAATCTTGCTTCCACACACACAGACGAAGGTGCAGAGAAGGAGAGACAGTAGTATTTCACAAAAGGGAAAAGGACACTGGGGCATTAAAAATGCATAAGTGACAGTCTAAATAATTCAGGGTACATATATATCCCTCAGCTCAATGCTGACAGGAGTTGGTGGGCAGGATATACGGGTTGAAGAGCCATGGCCTGCTTTTTCCAGGAGTACTAAAAATCAAATGCCTGCTGTAGTAAAAGAGGGGTCTGAGATAGCAACATTCGTATAGAGGTACGCTTCAAACAAAGTGCTTGTCGAATCATTAAGTGGCATCTTAAAACCCCAAACCACACGCCTTTTTAAATTAGAGCTGGGGGGGCATGCATCAGATATTTTCTGAAATGGACAATCCCAATTGGCAAAAATTGGTGATGGTGAAAAATTAATCACAAAAACTACATCTTTCACATCTCCAATGCACAAACAAGTGCAACAACATGGGTCCCTTTGAGAAAAGATGGTTAAAAATTGTCCCCACAATCATCACTTCTCACCCGTCTCTATGAAGGCTGGCTTTTTGCCACGTGGCTTCGTTTTGAGCTTTCCCCGGCATTAAATAGAGTAAACTGGTAGTAGAGTTCGGGTTTGATAGCATATTAATCCAGTAGGGGAATCTGCTAATCAGATTCAACACTAACAGAAGTTGGATATAACGTTAAAAGAATTTAAACTAAGTTTACATGAATGACTGTTATACATTACCTTTTGCTAGTAAAAAACAAGAAAAGATAAAACAATAAGAGATGCACTGGACCTCATTGTGTATTTCCCAAATATACTTATTCAATTACAATAATGCTTGCATGGCTTGTTTTGCCATTTGTGAAGCACATAATACACTGGAACACAAGATCTTTTCTAAGTGCAAAAGGTGAGCAAGTCATAGGATTTATATTGATTAGAGAAGAGAAGAGTAACAGAGGGCATACCCAGAAGCATCAACAGATTAAGTATGCTTGTGGTATGAAGAATGCACACTGAACAGAGGAGACCCGATCAATTTATTGATTTCTGTTGGGGTGCGTATGAGCAAGTAATATAATTTTTCTAAGAAGAAAAGGAAAATAGTATTCACTATGTACAGTAATGTTATATACTTTCCTCATTGCATGTTTGTTTGATACTGCTGTTATCAGTGCATTTTGGTAGATTTAATTAGCTGATTATAGTATCATCAGATCAAGGTTCACATTCACTGCCAGACCTTGTAGTGTGCGCGTTAACCTGAAACAGAATAGCTCATGGTCGCTGTCAGAGTGCTGCAGAGCCAGTCGGTGTTTATCTAATGAATGAGAAATAAATAACAACTCAATAACTACATTTTAAAATGGGATGGTCAATAAGCCCCTGCGAAATTGACCGGGGCAACCCTGGGTCCTTCTATTATCTCTCTCACTCCCTTTTAGTTCTCTCTCTCTTCTTTTTCTTCTCCTCCTCCTCTCTAACAGTCTTCTTTCTATCCGCATTTTCTTTTTCCGCCTCCCTCTCGTTTTTATGTCCCTCTGGTGTATTGTGAGAAATGCGAAGTGAGCAATAAATGAGCTGGGCCTGGCACAGTTAGCACAGGAATGGATTGGAGTCCGGGGATGAGGTTACAGAGCTAACTTCACGACCTTCTTTCTGACGCTTAATTAGAAATAAAATGAAACCCAGTGATTAAGTGATAGGATGTACAATGTGTATGCAAATGTAGTTAAATGAAAGAAGTGCATTTTACTTCTGAATATGCTGTGAAGTGCCAGACTGTCAAACTGCTATCAGGGGATTTGATACACAGCCTTGGGGGATGCACGGTTTACTGTACGGTTTACTTCGGAGTACAAACTTGCTCAGAAGTGAGTTCAAAAATGACGTGAAGATCTCTTTTAGTTGCAACAAGTACTCTTGCACTATAATAATAAGTCATCCATTCCTCATTATTACTGCCTCTCAGATGCTTTTTAGTTTATGTGCCACCACTTGGAGAGCATTGTTGCAACTTGACAATATCACTTGTACATTGTGTTCATTAGAGCTACATGTCAGGGTTCCTATTTAAAATTCATGTGTTATTAAAAGACGTCCTTGCCTAAGTACATGAGTCGAGTAGAGTAGATAGTACAGTAGACAAGTGAAACATTTTTGTCCTGATTTTAAAGCCTCAACATGATGATCAAAAAAAATATTGTTATTGTCCACAAAACACTAATGGAGTAGTAGCCTTTACACCATTATCAACAATTAGTTCTCCCCAAACAACCTAATCAATTTCTGTTTCTTTTTCTAATTAATGTGCATTGTGGTTCCATTTTAGAGGTTAATGACCAAGATCTTGAGGTTAATAACAAGTAAATACTAATTAGAATAACATTGTTTGTCATTTCATTTGAGCATTGTAATGGCAGTTTTGTTGATTTGGCGTTGGAGGACTGAGTAGAAGGTTATAGGGCAGTGGCCCAAAGGTCAAAGGTCACTTGCAGCATTGTAAGGACATTGCTAGTTGCAAAGTATTTATCAATATTCAGTTGACTCATTATTCATGTGTAAATGAAATCTAATGAAACCTCCATATCACCACTGACAGATTATATTATGCTATGTTTCATAAGAATTCACAAGAAGGTTTGAAGAATTAACTTTGTGATATAATGAAAGAAACCAGGCGAACCTGTGATGCTGATTTTGGCAGACCACTTGGAGGTCCCATCCAGCACAGCCTGCTTGGCTGTCTTCAGATGGGTGTTGAAGTCTTCTTTGGAGATGTGGAACATCTCCTGGATCACTTCGAACACTTCAGGACGGTTCTTCTCCCTTATCTTCATGCGCTCCTTCATAGCCATTATGATATTTTGAGTCTTGTCCTCTGCTCCGTGCTTAGAGCTCTTCTCCACTGCCCCTGAGACAAGCCAGTAGTTATAGTGTTTAGGCTCAGTAGTCAGTACTGTAATATGTATAAGTATATCATATTTACAGTAATACCCAGGAATAGGAATACAAAATTGGTGTCCCATCCAGTGCCAGGGTATCTATTATATGTATCGTATGTTTTAAATAACAAGCAAACTTTGTTACAGTTAAGTGTACAATACTGTGTTACAGCACCCAGCAATTCACATAATATATACCACTGTGACTGACTGTGTGAGTATGTGTGGAGGATGAGAAATCCCAAATGTAGGTGTGTGCGTGTATATGTGAATGCGTGTCTGTAAAACAAAAGAGGCACAGATAATTCTCTATATCTGATCACAGAATCGTGTATCTGGAGTGTGTTCGGGAATGCAGATTGAAATGTGATAAAGATGCATCGCGGTTTGAACTATAAAGCAGTGTTATGCTGTTGTTATAAAACATTGAGTTTTATAACAGCCAGGGTGTAGATAATCCACTTAGAGTGTGTGAGAATTGCCATGAGGATCAGCCTGCAGGTCACATTGTTCCTATTACTCTACACTGTAACAACACGGGTGTGCCTGATTGAAAACGATTGATTGGAGAGTGTAATGTGTGCCAGAGACTGAGTAAGCAGTGTAAATGCAGCATGTCACTTGTAGCAATGAGTGCAAGGAGATATGTAACATGCATTACACAAATCTCTGTAACAGCATTCACGTGTACTGTATTGCAGTACAGTATTGGTATTCATAGAGTAGGAGACTAAAACACAAAACATTACGGATGAAGTGCCATGTTAGCATTGTGAGCACTTAACATGTTTGATTGTTAGCCAGCAGTGCAAGAAAATAGTAAATTGTTGATCAGACTGCAAGATCATGACAATTAACATGTAACAAAATGAGAATGAATGCAACGTATCCTTAAAGCATTTCCTCTCTTTCTTTCTTTCTCTCTCTCTCTCTTACACATACACACACACACACACAACACTATACTCACAAAGGCATGCCTTTGAGTTTCAAAGTATTTGTGAACTGTACACCAAAGCATTATGGGATGAGTCTACTTCCTTACTTTGTAAACAGTCTGCATTGAGCAGGTCCTGGCACTTTTCATGGCATTTAACGCCACACTCTGAGCAGCGCATGCCTTGACGGGCGATGCCCCAAAGCAGCCCCTCGCACTCATGACAGTAGGTGGGTGCAGTCGCAGTCCACACCTCAAAGTTATGGGGTGTGGTGGATGAAATCGGATATATCAAGGCCTGGAGGGTCTTCTTGAAGACATGTAGTTTCTGAAAAGCAAGACAGTGAGAACGTGTAAGACATAACAAGGTATGAAGTAAACGATGGAAAAGATATGGGGATGTGAGAAACAGAGGAGATACGGCTGATGTTAAACTCTCATGGCACCATGAGGTGGAGAAAATAGGATTTAATAACAACCTCAAAAGTTAATAAAAAACAACTTTGTACTTAAATTGCTTTTCAGAAATGTTTATCTAGAGATCAGTACTTAAAAAAATTAATATTTTTTGACCTGCTGAGGGACCAAAATATCCTGATATCATAAGACAAAGTTTTAGTCAAAGTTTAAAAGTTTATAAGCCTTAGCGGGCTTAATTCAAATTGATCTGCAGTCTGAGTTGGATGAAATTTACACTACACTTCTGCATTACAGAAATCTTGGCAATTATATATGTTGGCAAACTACAGCTATCATTCATCAGCACTGCAGCCTTCTTCAAGTTCATTTCTTAGAGAAAGGGATCTAACAGATTACATTATTCCAAGAGATAACTCAAAGGAGGCTTTGTTGATTAGTTTCTGATTACCTTATCATCAATGGAGAGGTCAGTCTTACATCTCATTAAGCTTAGATTAACAGCATCCTTAGACCACAGGCTTTGTTCACATTGAGTGGTTTACTGACTAAAGCTCCTCCAGACCGAATACTAAAGTCTACTAGAGGCCTGTCTAGACTGATTGCTGTGTAACAGAAGCCTCTTCAAATTGAATGCTTTACTGCAGCAGTCCTGCCATCCACAAGGACTGGAAAACGGGCCTGGACTTGCCAATTCTTGAAGGCAGAATCAATGGATGCTGTAAATAAGGTTTTTAAAAGTGAGCATTATCCAGATTGAGAGAGAGAGGGAGCAAGTGAGAGAGAAAGTGACAGAGAAAGAGAAGGAGATTTATGGTGGTTAAATAAATCTTCAAGAGGTACTCTCCACCTCTACTGTGCTCCAGTCCTCACCCCTTCTCCTCCACCATTCCCTCTCCTGTCAGCCCCCTGTGCTTTAACACCTGAACAGTAGCTCTCTCCACTTTACCACAAAGACTACTGCACTGCTCACTCGGACACACATAGAGACACAAATACGCACACACATACACTTGCACAGATGATTAAATGACACCAGATGACAGGACAACAAGCCTATCTAACATCATATAACTTCGCTGATGCGACGGAGAAGCTGCTGAACCCTGGAGGACTTTTAATGAAACACAGAGGGAGACAGAGAGATTCCCCTTTTAATCGGAGAACGATGAGATGAAGCAGATGTCTGAGATTTATACCACTTACACACAAGCTAGACCAGCAGGGCCACACCCGGGAGCCTGAACCTCAGCAAATGTAATATGGAACCGTCCAATACTGACGCAGCCATGAGTGAGTGAGCCAAAACTTCTATGAGCGTGGGAAATCTCTCAATTTCGGTTTTTCTCAGGGAGATGACTTGGCTGATAAATATCTATTTTTTATAGCCTCTATTTTACCAGCCAACCAAATGTTTTGAATGGTACTTAGCATGTTAAGTGTAGAACTACATTTTAATTTCTTTGAACATTGCCTGAGTAGTATTTTACTGTTAATCTTATTGAATCTTTATTGACACAGTCTGTTTCTGTCTTTTTAAATTTCCCTCCCTCTCGCTGTCTCCTCAATCTCAGCCCTCACACTGCCTGTCACACGGTGCAGCAGATGTGGGGAAAGTGCTGCATGTGTGAGTTTCATGTGTTACACTGGGAGGTAACCCTGGTGATTCTGTGCAAGACACTGCTAGAAGTGATTGACAGCTGCAGCCTCTGCCTGAGAGCAACATGACAGAGAATAATCTAATCTCTCTTCCTCCTTTCACCCCTCCTTTCCAATTTCACCACCTATTGTCCTTGTCAACCACTTCACTGACACTGCCATCCTCCTCATCCTGCTCCAGCCTTCTACACCTCTAATCGTTTACTTTAACTACTGTACTATCTCAGCCCAAACTAGAGATGTATAAAATGGCAAAATGTAGGCACTGTAAAATTTGACAATCGCAAGTATTTAAACTCAAACTAAAATGCTTTTCTGTATGGCAAGACTATCCAAATTACTTGGGCGGAAATAACAGGCAAACATTTTAAAACCAACATTATATATTTCCCCCTTATCCCGCCTGATGATATCTGAACAGACTAAAAGCAACGCATCACAACTTCTTTCCAGATACTCCTTGACCCATGTCACACCATGGCTCCCTTCTTCCTTCGTCCCTGCCTTTGTCTCAGCAGGTGAGAAAGACCCCAGTTTATGTTGACAGTCAGCGTTGAAAGGCTCTGATGCTTAGATCACATGCAGCTCGGAACATTGAGCAGACACACGGGCCGTTAGCCGGCCCACACATAATGTTCCTTTCTGCTCTAAAAAGCAGATACATGGCACAGGAAGAGAATACCATCAAGAGAGAGAGACTTCTATACGTCAGCAGTGACAGAGGAAGACATTTTAATCATTCATATGAATGAAACTGAAAGAGAAAACATGGAAGAGGTGGGGCAGAGATGAGACAAATTGGGGGGGGGGGAGCACTCTAAATAGGTTCAAACATCTCTCCAGGGAGAAGAAAGCGGATTGTTCAATATGGTTGCCTCATCAGTGACATCAGGGCCACGGGGGCATGATGGCAAGTCACTCTTGGCTCTGATCTTCTCTCATTCTCTCCTGAGTTCCCTCCTTTTCTCACCCTTCCTTCCCTTTCCTTTTCTCCTCTCTTCTCCTAACTCCTCCACACACAGCATATGGTCGCATACTGAGTACTCTCGCAGTCCTCACAGGAAAGCACTCTCCTGGACTTAATGCAGTAGATAAAACTCCGACATCTGCTCGTCCTACTTACCAGGACCGCACAATATGCAGCTTTGCTCGGAACACAGATCCCACCGACCACCACTTATTAAACTCTTCCTTGTGCTCTGAATCAGAATAATGGACATCTATCCCTAAAGTTCAAGTCTTTACTGACCACTGTGGTGCAATCTCCAGATTTGCCTAGGCATCAGCTGCCTTCAGACACCAATTAACAGAGTGCATCTATCACGTCATTTCTCCCTCATCTGGGACATGAGTTGTTCATCCCTAAAGCCCCTTTAATCAACCCCGGGGCTATTAGTAAGCAATCAAGACCCTTTCATTTTAGGGCAACTGGGCATGTGAACCATGAGGACCAAGTCAAGTGTGTGAAATAGATAAGTAATACGAAACATGTACACAAATCCGTGAGCACAAATTGAGGGTCTCTTGTTTGAAAAGATGAAATATTTGTGCATGATGTACAAAGAACATCTGAATGCAGTAATCTTGTAGGCTTAGGCCCCTTGTCTCACATCAGTGAATATGAAATTGTCTGCGTGTTTGTCTTGCTGAGAAACTGCTTCCTCCTTCTGTTTGCCTCCTATAACGCATCTTCCCTCCGGGAGGGAAGAATTGCAATCAATTAATGCAGAGAGAGCTTTGGAGGTCAACACCAAAGTGTCTCACGCCATCAACTGAGACATTCTGCCCATTCTCTATAGCTCCGTCATTTTCGATGCACAGTGCATATTATTAATAGTAGGGCATTGTCTGAATGAAATGATGGGCCCCATCGCTTAATTTCTGAACTCAGCCAAATGATCTGACAGAAGGAGCACAGCAGAAAGAGTGAGTAGCTGGCCTCAGAAGATATTTGAATAAACTGCAGTATGTATTATAGACAGGCATACTGACAGATGATGACATAAGGTGTGTACATATAAAGAAATAAAGCCAGTAACTAATGCAATCCATCTCATTTTTATTTTGTTACCCCGTATTCCTGGCAACGTGAGCCCGGGCCCTAAAATACAATGGCTGCAGCAAACAGCACAGCTATAAAAGTTTGTCACAGTCCCAGCACCTTCCTCTCCAAACTAAAAAATAATGAGAACATGGGTCCAGCATTCCTGCAGGACCCTCCATTACCCACACAAGACTCCACAATGAATGGACAACGACTTTCCATGCAGGCTTTTGGAGGCATGTTAGTACTCACCAGGTCCTCATTATTCAGGGTGGACCGGTTCACCAGAGCGAACGAGATGCCTGCCTTTCGAGCAGTGAGGGTCTGAGAGAAGAAGAGGAAACGAGAGAGGATGAAAAGGGATACATCCACCGACCGATTTTACGTAACTGCAGTTTTATGCAGTATTTCAATGGACTCACACGTGTAACACACATTTATATGGAGTTAAACAGCTTGTGAATGGGTGATAATATTTTATAAAAGAAGAAAATTACTGAATATAAATGAATTACATATTAAAAATAATTTGGATAGAGAAATTATCTAAACAATAGTAAATCAATAGATCAAAAAAAAACTGGATAAAGAATTCATCTGTTGATTTTAACACAAGCACAGACAGAAAGCAAGCTTACCAAAGCCTGTGATTTCCAGGAGGCCACAAATAGAGAAGGAAAGAAACTGAATTAGACAAGGAGTGGGAGGGTGAATCCTGAGAGCACAAACAGCATAGAACTTGTATATTTTATCCATACTGAGCGCATAGGTGTCTCAACTGCCATGCAGGACTGCTGGTTAGGGCACAGAGCTTTAGAAAGATTCAACTATTCATCAAGAGAGATTTAACAGCCGTTGCATGATTCTTTATCCACTCATGCATTGGAAGTTACTAAACTGCAGTCATGCTTGGCATTTATATTCAGTTCTCTGTTGGATGAAGCTTTGATCATATTTTCTGCTGTCTGCTCTGCACATTAGTTTGACACAAACAGAGAAACACAAGACACAGACTCGCGTATGGTTGAAGCCAGCTGTACTGCACAACACCGACTCTCTCTCACACACACACAAACACACACACACACACACACACACACACATCTGCTCAGACATTCACAAACATACTCAAACATTAAACAGTACACGCCCACACACGGCACTCTCACAGACACGTACAGGTAACGCAGACACACACACACTGACGCACACAAATGCACACACACGTAAACATTAGCTGTTATATTAATATCCACTGAGTTTGGGTGACCAGAGATTGATAAACATGTATCCCATACTGAAGGAAGTTACATAACAGAGGAATGCAGACATGGACAGCTGACAATATTGAATCAGTCTTTACCACGACCCTCTTGTGTGCACAGCCCAGCTATGGTAAAGATCCATGGAAGCCATGGAGAATGTAGGAGGAAACGTGACCTCTACATGAACTGTGAGTGTTGATGTAAGTTTATCAACATGCACCAGCACTGCTGAGGTTGCTACGGGCAATACAATGTGACCCTTTGTCCAGATATTATCTATGCTGCTGAAATATAGCGTTTATTGCTTTGTGAACCGATTTTCAACTTTTTTAATTTGCTTGTTTGTGTTTTTGCATCCCGTCATAAGATGGGGGAAGCCTGCTGTCCGCTCCAATCAAACGCTGTTGCTGCCCTGAAGCAATCACACAGCAAATGGGGGATATTGACAAAGGAGAGGCATGAAAGGGGACCAATTAGTTTGCTGACTACTGACTTCATCCCACGTGTAAAAGGCTTGCTCAGTGTCACTTTTACATGATTTAAAAGCCTCACACAGTTAAATCAGAAGTCAATGAAGTCTCTCGGATATATTTTTGGGTTGAGTTGTCAACATTTCAAGTTAAATACAATTTTTTGACACCTGCCGAGCAGCAAAAAAAAAAAAAAAGGAAGAAAAATGGCCAAGCATCGGCGAGGCTGAAATCTGACAACTCACTGAAAAATATCACCCATAGCTGTTATGGGTCTATGTAGGAATGGCAAATATACACGCAAAATCCCAAAAAAATACAAAATAAAAAACAACAACACATACTTACCAAGACATTGTTGGTTATTAATTTCATAAGAGATATGGACAAATACAGCATCAACTCATGTTGTTCACTGTGATATAAACATTTGTCAGCATCTATGTGTATGACATCACGCTACATAATCATATTATTTCACAAATAACTCTGAATCTTTAAAGAGTATGAGAGTAAGAGAATGTTAAAGTCTTAAACATGTTTTTTTAAGTAACTCAATTTAAGAGTTCAGATAATGGTTTCTATCCTTTTGACTAAAATACATGAAGATGAGAAACAAACAAACACAAGACAGACACACACTGTGCAGCACATAATGGACAAACAGTTATAAACAGACATGAATACTATTTGCATCTCGACAGCCTGTTGCCTTTCACAGAGACTAACCATGTGGCGCAGTGCTAAAGTGGACTGCACTGCAACAGGCCTCTCTGTGGGATATGTTATGACACATTATGTTGCAATAAAAACAAATGGGGGAGCATCACTGTGATGCAATGTCTTAAACACCCTCTCTAGGCTAATTAATCAAGGCACAGAGTTATGGCTAAGGTTACATTTAACATTACTACACTAAATAATGTGTAAGTGCCTTTATCACCAATCAACTCCTTACTGGTCTGTTGTTATCACATAAACTTTTTTATTTTTATTATTATTATATTGTATACATTTATTTGTATTTTATTTCATTTTGAAACTACATAACACGTCTATACACATATTTTTAATCAACCCAACCATGTGCTGCAACAAACTTAATTAAAACCACAAATCCTGACTAAGTTATGTTTTAATAACCATTGTTGTTGCAGAAGCTTCAGCTCTGCAGAAAATATTAAGGCTATTATTGGTCCTGGGTTAGTCCTAAGATATTATATAATCAAATGATACGAAACAAACACTGTCGCTCTAAAGCACCATTACATTTTATCAGGCTCCCAGTAAAGTTATTATTGTCTTTATCAGGGGTCCATGCAGCAGGAATCCACCAGTGTGGTATAATGTAGGGTCACTTAGAAGCATTTGACATAAATCACATATAACCTTGTTGAAGCAGATGACTCACCAGGTCTCGGACAAGAGGCACTGTCCTCTTGCGGCGTAAATCTGGCATGCTGTCAATACCATAAAGAATACTGCCAGTCCTGGAGAAGCAGACAGATTTAAGGTGTATTAATATCATAATAATGCCATGCTGGGGGAGACGTTACTACGGTGAAATGGGGGCCTTGATTTAACACAGCCGACGAACACCATGGATCATGACTCCTACCTAACCTGTCTCACCCCTTCCTCTGTGCTTTCCATGGGGCCGACCACCTACACTGGGGCTCCATGTAATCCCTCTCACCCTCTGCTGTTTGCACAGACTCGCTCTTTTTCATGTTATCTACATATTTACATGGTATCGCTTCAGCGGTGCCTGTTACTGATACATAGTGATTTATATGACATATTATGAATGATAAATATGAGATGCATTGAGTGGTGAAGGCCCGCTGCAGCGAAAACTATGCCATCAACTGACTCCATGCCTCACAAATGGACACCTTAACAACAGAGTTTTGTCTCTATGTCTCTGCTCTCTCCACCTTCCAACTCCCTGGTGTACACTTCACGGCTCCCTCGCTGCTTTCCCACCAGTCTTGCTCCTTTCCCGTGAGGATCTCAGTGGCATCACCTCAACTGTCACTCAAAGACTCTCTAATGACCTCAACATGACATCAAGGCCCCAATGCCTCCACACAGATAAAGCTCCTCAAGCTTTTCTGTCAGCCCTCTAAGCGACATCAGTGGTATGACCCTAAAGTTACACAACAAGACGAGCTGCGTCGGCCCTTGCCCCACCCTAGGACCCTTGGTCCTCGCTGCCTTTATGCACTATGCACGCTGCAGATGGCTGCATGGTCATGGCATCAGCTGGGGTAATGGAAGCTAAATATGAATATTAACGATTTTTGACATTATATGACAACGGTTGGCTTCATCTCTGACATGTACATTTTCATGTTAGTGAAGGCATCAGGCATCTTGATTATTCATCTTCTCTCTTGGGTATGTCACAGAACAGGGAGCATGATACCTTAATTGGGATTGCATGCCAGAGATTTAGCGTGCCTGCCACATGAGGGCACAAAACAGCACAGCATCTGAGATTTGTGTAATTTTTAACCGATCAGATCAGGGAGTGAGCCACCACTCACCCTCCAGACTGCAAGCCGAGCACTTTGGGGTCCAAAAGACTGCGAGGCTGCAGAGAGAAAAAACACACAGTTTAATACAAGAAATACAAGGTAAGTGCACACAAGCAAGTGCAAAGCAGCAGCAGCTCAACTAACAACAAAAGAAATATACAGTACAACAAAATGTACTTGGGAAAATACAGTACAATTGGAGGTTTATTCAGGATAAAATAAATGGTACGAGAGGAGGAGTACAGCACTAATAGAAGGGAGGGAAACTCCATAGGCAAAAGACCAAATTATTCCACATCAGTGTAATTTGTGGGGCTCAAGTTTTGCCGCTCTTGGTGCTTCAGGCCAGATTTGCCTATTGTGTAACACTCCCTCCTCACTGACCAAAATGTCTAGTTTGAAACACAATCATTTTCTGAAAAGAGGAATCAAAGGGTAACCAGCACAAAGTGACAGCGAGGTGTCTCAAAGGCACATGCTGCATTCTCTTCCATACCTAAACATAACTTAAATTCATCTACAAAAAATCAAAAGACACACTCTGACAGATTAACTCAGATAAACATATTATTTCAAATCCAATTCAAGGGAGAAATAAAATCTGCACACCATCACGCCACATACCACAAGACACCTTTACAAACATATACACAAATATATGCACATGCAAGGGAATCACAAGTGTCCAAGCGGTTGATGATAAACAATGACTTAAAACCTGTGTATCCAAAGCACTGCTGTCTGAAAAGAGAAAATGACAGGAGGGTGAACAGTTAGGAAAGAGACAGCTCATTGGAAAATATACACACTTAGGTAGGACATTAATCTCCTATTACCGCCTGATGACACAATTCTGTTTTGCCAAACAATTTATGCAGAAATGGAGACAGAGTCAACATGGGCCTCAGGGAGAATGGCTATATACAGAGGACTACCTTATAAAGCAGAAACGGTAGATAAAGCTCTGTTATACAGAAGGCTTTCTGCTAAAGGCTAAAATGTGAATATCTTTCTTTGCACATAGAACATTTTCAAACAGTGCAGCACAAATTAAAAAACGATGCCTCTAATCAATAACATTACTTGAGTTAACACAGATAGCTTTGCAGACATGAGACATTAGGTAAGCATAAGCAGTTGATATCATATTGCCATTTTAGAGACAAACTGCGGGAGGGCAAGCCCTTTAAATAAGCCAGACTGCAGAGGTGTAATTACTGTGCCATTGATCCATGGGTGATAAATGGCACCATAATCATGATCTAATGTGCTACAAACAGAAAACAGCTGTTCACAAGAGAAAGATCAAATTGCTGCTCTGATTAAAATGACAGCAATGTGGTTGTTAACATGCAGTTACTGCATCAATAACATGGCATAAGGTAATGTCAGATTAGCTTCTTTCTTTAATTTTGCCAGCATCTATTTTTATTTTGGCTCTTAATTCAAAGTTGACACCTGTTAAAAATCACACCATGAAAATATGAATTGATAACCATTAAAAAATCTATAACTCTGGACCTACGCATTGATTGAGAACACAGTACGTAGTATTTAGTGGACGGTATTGCCCAGAGTGCTTTATAGTACCATTAGTGTTCACCACAAGTCCATATCTTTTCTGATCATTAAGAACATTAAAAATGCATTAAACTCAACATGAAACCAATTAGATTATATAAACTCTTGAAAAGGTTAATTTTTGTAGAGACATTACATTTTTGGTAAAACATATTGTCACCGGATGACGTGACACCCAAAGATGCACACACGCAGAGACACAGCACTCAAAGAGGAGCTAAGCTGAAAGTGGGTACCATGGACAGTGATCAGCTAAGCTTCTTTCGGCACGGCTATACAAGATAGAGTCATCTCCTCTACCAGCAAGTCTGCAGCTGCACTAGATAAAGCCAGACCAGGACGATACGCTATAGGCTGCTGATATAAACCTCATTTCACAGGTGCCTTAAATTTGTGGAACAAAAATGTAATTGACTGGTAGAAAGCCTCTGTGTGTGTGTGCTGTGGGCAAAGTGTTATGGTATCAACAGTGGCAGTAAATCTTGTGTTTCAGTGCTGACACACATGGTCGCACCGTACATAGATATGAGCTCGCCGAAGCAGAAAAGCTCACACATGGCTGATAGTATAACCACAACTGACTCCCTGCTCCAACGCACACAAAAATGAACATGTGTTCTTAGGTGGACACATTCAGGCACACATTTACACACTAGACACATTAATGTACACAGATTGGTGTGTGAGGAAATCAAGAAAATAACAGTGTATGGGCATGAACAAATCCCAAAAGTGCAGCATGTGGTTGTCCTCTGTGCTGCCAAAAGCTACATCTATTAACTATTGCTAGATAACATCTATGCCCATAGTTATATTGTTGTTTTTTTTACTTTGACTACAAACATTCAGTACACTGAGATGCAGACCAGAGTTTTAGTAGTCCGTCAAAATTAAACACATCACACACCTCTTCTCCAATATTCCAGGCTTTATTCCCAAAATATTTTGGCTGTCTTGCCTTCATCAGTGTCACATCCCCTCGACCTTAAAGCAGTGTATATTAGAGAAGAGATCGTCCACGTTTCTTTATTTTATCATATCCACATTGCCCACATCACATATTCTTATCTCAGAATGGTCTTGAAACCTGAGTATGTATGCAGTACTTGAGCAGAAGTATGGCCCATCCTACACAGTTTATTTAACAGAGCAGCAGAGAGGATAAGGATTGTATAGAAGTGGAGCGACTACTGTAGCAGGAAAGTTGAGAGTGACCATGAGGTCAAGGCTGTGATGACAACCAGTTTGTGCAAACAAGAATGCTGTAGAGACAGATGATTTAGATAACTTAATGAATCCCAAGAAAGGCAATTCATTTGCAGCTTACCCAGTCCTTTCACACAACTCCAAAACTCACAGTTCACAATTCCCGATTAAAAAAATAGAAAGTCGCATTGACAAGCCAACTGCTTGCCACCACCAAGTTTGACTATCTCAACTTTGCCTGTCAGTCTTAACATACAAGTCACATTATGGATAGTTCAAAGCTCACCTGAACAGAGAAGCCTGTTGTTGTCAGCTTTTACACCAAGTTTCAAGTCTCACTGCAGGAAACCAAGTCCAGTCATTACAAGCGTCGTATCTGAAGTTCATATCTAAAAAACATTATATGCCAACCTTTTTATAGACATGCGATAATGTGTTTTAACAATTCCAATCACACCAGCAATAATGTAACACACAAGCTTAAAAAAACTTTCAGGTTTTAAAGAAATTAAAAGACAAACAACATAAGTGAATCAATATATGACAAGTTCAACTTTTATGATATTTAAGGCCAGCCTACTACTCAAAAATGCAGGGCAAGATATAATAGGCTACTCAGTGGCACACAAAATTTACAGCCACAAAGTAGTCTTGCGCTGGCTGTGTGTTCAGTGTTCAAACACCTTCACATGGCCTGTGTTTCCATTCAGTGCCAAGACAGGAATTTGTTTGACCTTCATCTACTGCTGCAACAATGGCATTCAACACTTCCACTTCTACCTAGAGACCAGACTTTGTGTCTACTAACATCAACATTGGTTTCTTTTACCACAGTCATTCCCTGACCTCAACCAGTTTTAGCTTCCTAAAGTTGACAAAAAGTACATGTGGGCTGGTGTAGCCTATCTTCATCCCCTAATTGATTATGTAATAAATGACTCTGTACTTAGTCACTGAAATAAAATTACCAATGTTTTAAATGGCTGAATTCCATTTAAGTATTTCACCTTGGAAAAGCGTCGTCATTAATGTGATTAGTTACATCTGAGCTTTTCTTTTCTTCTTAAAATATCTACAGTTACCGTAAAATTGGTCTATTACAGTATTAACGTTAAATTACTTTTTATTACTCAGCCCAGCTAAACTGAACGTGTCTTCTAATGGTGGACCTTACACCCTTCCAACTCTAAACAAAACCCAAGACGGCAGCCTATGTTGCTTTCTATGAAGATACAACCAGTTAAAAAAGACAACTTTCATCATAGCTGCAGTGAGCACTGACAAAATGTAATAAACCCAACACATCTTATTTGTGCGCCACTAAAATATTGAGTATTGTGATGTTTGCTAAATCCCATGAGCTACTGGAAATTATTGTTATGCTCATACTTATTAGTCAATTTCTTTTTTAATGTATTTATTTATTACGTGATGCTGGATTTTCATATCATGTACCATACATGTATTTGTCATCCTCATAACTATGCAGTGGTATTTATGGTATGCTGGATGTAGACATTTTTAGGATCTTTGAAGGTGTGTACAGCTTCATACATACAACTGCTAAATGACCGCAAACCAGGATATTATCTTTGTGTGTTACAGCTTAAAGTTCCACTGAAGTTGGAAATATAGATTGAAGGTCGTGCAAAAACATTTAATATTATTATATATATAAGATGCCTTATTAATAATCTTACAAATTACTTACAGGTTAACAGATTTGTGATAAAACCAGAGGTCAAAAGAGAGATGTGTGTAGCAAGAGGTTGCAGCCCTTCAGGCGTTGATTGAGTGAGATATGAAAGTTCTGAGTTCTTGTGTTATCTGTTCACTGCTTGTCCCTCTGATGACTCAAACAATACCACATGACCAGACCATATAGAAGACAACCCATCAACTACAGTATGTGTGCAATATTAGCACTCTGTATGCCCTTAAGTTCCTTTTATTCTTTTTTCAGCCATGACTAAATATTTAAGGCTATGGTAGGCTGATGTCAGAGAGTTTTTTTAGTTCAATTTCAGCACAAAAATAGAATCCCTGTAGGCATGAACCAGGAATAGAGCATTGGGGTAAAATGGGTTATCAGCCCTAATCAAAGATTCGCTTGTTTTGTTTTTGAAACTGAGATTTAAATTGTACACGAAAAGGCAGGACTTTTGCCTTAATTTGAGTTATTATGAAATTATCCTAGTGCAAGTTTAGGGGGAAAAGTACATTCATGAAGATAATGAGGATGATTTTGCAACACGGCAATCAGAGAAACAGTGCAGCGTTTTAAGTGTCTAATCTTAAAGCCAGAGATCATGTATTGCAAACTAGAGTCACACGGTAGCTTCTCCAAGTTCTGAGCATAAAACTGTGGAGAAAAAGCTTTCCCCATTTACAACAGTCAGATGAAAACAGTGATATTGAATCAGTCAGTGCTTTGAATTGGATGGTATCACCTAAAACAACAACAGATAATCTTCATTCCCTGTATCTGAATTTTTCATAACCACACTTTCTTGAGAAATGGTGCACTAAGCATAAAGAGGGTTTACCTCCTTTGCTCCCCCAGGAGCAAGCAGCAAACTTCACTAGCAGCAGACCTTTATAAATATTCCAAGCAAGGCTGACCTGGTTACAGAATGCCCTTGGGAGTGTGAATTAGCATCTGAATACAGACGCTGCTGTATAGCCAGTTGAAGACAGGCCTGGCAGGAGTGGCAGTACTGCTGAGACTCCCTTCACAGCTCCAACACAGACCGGCCAGCATGCTTTAGAGCATGAGCATGATGAGCACACATCAGCTACAAGAGATGAAGGCATAAAGCTAATGAGAGGGGGCTGGGGGAGGGGACATGGAGTATGCCTGCCTGTGTGTCCATCTACAGCTCCATCAGTAGTATAATGAATTTTAAACAATTACTCTCAGTGTCACAGGTCCTGTCAGGTAGCATTGGCCACAATGTGCATGTCAGTTTGGATGACAGTGGAAACAAACATTAGCCTTTCCTTTGATTATAGTTACTCCTGCCTGACCTTTCTTCTGCTTATCTCGCCCTGTGTCACCCTGTCTCAAAATGTTTTGGCACCGTTGTGTAAAGTGAAAGCTAACAATGGCTATGACATCAGGACTCATACGTCACTGTTCACAGAACCAGAAAACACAATAGAACAATATAAAAACACAATAAGATGCTATAGAAAAGGCCACTAACTGACTTATAGAAAGATAAAAAAAAGAGCCAAAAGCCATCGGACTGTGAGGACAATTGGTCACACATTTTCATTTGGAGTCATACGCCCGCAGTCTACAGCATGCCTAACCTCGCACACGCACAATTCAACAATGAGAAGTGAGTCAGTCAATGACGAATGAAGAGATCGACTTTTAGCTCTTCTCCTCTGTGAGACCAGCAAAAGAATTAAAATGGACAGTCGCCATCAATAAGTAACAATAACTTGCGGTACAGGAATGCCCCAAAAATATTTGAGGGGATTTAGATTTGTGTCGCCATTACATAAGTTATACACCAGAGAGCACTGACAAGTTTGTTTTTTAACTGTAAAATATCCTGCTGAGTATGTATTGGTCACAGTTTTTTAACTACCGAGCTTGTTTATGTTTTGTGTGATATTAAAAATATATATTGTACTAAATTCTCAAATAGCAGTATTGATATTAATTAGCCTCAAAAATTGATTATCAATTTAGCCTTCATTTCAACAAGATTTTCTAATGCATCCTTCCTGCACATATTCTTATTGTGCTGACATGGATGAGTGAATTTAATTAAAAAAATTAAATGTTTGTAGGCCTATGGTAATCATTTTGATGATAATGTTCAGTGTTATTTCTATCTTGTCTACAAATGCCTCACATGAGTTGCAGTTTGTTGTTATTAAAAGGTTGGTAGGCATGGTCACATATGACAGAGAAAGGAATCGGTCCTGATTGAAGAGTTTCAGAAAATAACGGCATTAAATGTATTCTCTGCAGGGTGTTTGGAAAACGTGGCCATTGAAAAAGTTTGTGCACACATCTGTCACACAGCTTCACAGTCTTCAGGTATAGCCTGTATTCCCTGTACCACAGTACCTAACTCACCATTAGTACCATAGTTGCAGCTACAGTACATATGTAGGTCAAGAGCTTTTTCATTTTAAGTAAGAGTGGAAATTCCCTGGTCTCTCTTTTTCATTCCAGTTGAAAGACTTCTTTCCCTTCAATGAATCAATCTTAACCATTTATACACCCATGTTGATTTTAAATTACTGCCTTTTTAAGTAAGTTTTGACCTATCTGCTACACAGCATTTTGATTCAAGTCAACTACTGCAGTGATACAACAAGATAAATTAGAGTATTGGAATAATATTCTGCTACACGTAGAGAATAAAATATATCTAATTAAAAACACTGTGGTGCAAACATTAGTCACATACAGAACATTCTCAGTGGTAAGTCAATATGTTCAGACTTTTTGTTCACACTGTCTGCCACCACTAAGACATCCAACAACTGTAGACTGTAGTCATGTTTTTATTCATTGTGAAGAATTTATGTAGTTTTGGAGGCCAGCCCTATTGTAGCTTTTAAGGTCTTAAATATTAATGATAAATGATAAACCTCCAGAAACATGCTTGACAGTTTTGTCCCTTGAGCCACAGTCCACTGCAAGAATACTGTGTCATTGTAACACAAATACAAAGTCAATGCTACCAGTAACACTGCCACCCACCTTCAGAGATCAGTTTTTCAATTCAAAATAAATTACCAATTCAAAGAGCCATCTTTCTGGTGGATCAAAGGTCCCCATAAATATAACGATATTAAACCACCAAGTTTCAAGTCTTGGCCTTGTTACAGTCACATAAATCATAAAGAATTTACACATTCACTAGGAACCAATGAATGTTTAAGATTAACAGATCATACCAACCACTAAACCAGTATGTTTTAGCTCATTAACAAAAACGTGTGTGTACTCTACATTACTTTCCCAAATTTTCCAAATCATACTATAACTTTAAGGATTTAGTTTTCCTCCTTGTAGACCGGACGCTGACGTTATTGTTTTGTTTTTGTTTTTGTTTTGTTAGCTGCGATTGACTTGCGGACTTGTCCCTAATGGATTATTAAACATTGTTTTGACAATGGAAGAGTCAGTAATGTGTATGTTACATTTGTATTAACCTAGTTAGTGTGTGTTTCCATGCCAGACAAATGTTATGTGTAAATGTGTGTGTGTGTGTGTGTGTGTGTGTGTGTGTGTGTGCGTGTGCGTGCATGTGTGTGTGCATGCATGCCTAATATGGTGGTGAGTGGTGAATAATAGGGATAATATCTTTTCTGTCATCTACCTCTCTCAGTCAAGGCATTCATGGTTAGTTGTGTTCTTTATTATAGTTTACAAATGTAGATGCTATGGCAATGTCTGATGTATTTTTGTAAGTTTGGGTCCCGGGGAGGATCCTAATTACTCTTTTGGGTCTCGAGCTGAAAAAGTTTGGGAACTCCTGGTTTAGTGTATTGTCTGTTTTCAGATTCTTGGAATAATAATCCGAGCCTGTCAGTGGCCCTTTTTATGAGTGCAATATCCTCCAAGGATTAGGCTGGAACCTATTTCATGGATGCCATCTGAGGTGATCTACTAGACCAAAACCTTTTGCTCCTATTAGTCATTTACACAATAAAACATGTAAAAAACACATCCCAAGTCCCAAGTGCTTGGTTTTGACAACTACTTAATGTTACTGTTAGGGTTACTGTTATGTATGTTTATATGTGTTATAGAGATACACAAATATGATCTGCCATGTATTGCCAATGTAAAACCAAAATCAGAGAGACACTGTGACAAACAAAAAGGAGTGAAGCGTCGTACCCCCTGCCAGGATCTGCTGCTCCAGTTCAGCCATCTGTTTCCTGTAGGCCCTCAGTGCTGCCTCCTTGAATGTGGGTCGAATACGTTTCTTGGGTGGGGCCTCTGCGGGCTTCTCCTCTGGAACATTTTTGTTTTCGTCCTCCTGCTGTTGCCCCACTTTTTCAGACACCTCAGCTGTCTCCTCTATTATCTCCTCTATCTCCTCTAAGTCCTCATCACCCTCTTCCATCTCCTCTGTCACATCATTGTCCTCTGTCTCATCTGGTTCCTCTATGTCTACGTACTCCACCATTGCGTCATATTCAGCAGTGTTCCCTGTGAGTTGGGTTTCATAGTCCTCACTGTATTCTTCATCATACTGGTCATCCAAACTGCAATCATACTCCAGAACACGTGCTTCTTTACTTTCCTCATAGTCCTCTGTGGCTCCAAAATCTTGAGAGGCCTCAAAATCCTCCTGAGAGGCCTCATTGTCTTGAGAGGCCTCAATGTCATCAGACACATCATAATCCTGAGAAGTCTCACACTCCTGTGCAGGCTCATCTATCTCCTCTGTCTCATTAGCATTAGTTCTGTTCTCCAAGTTAGCTAGTACCTGTTCCATCACTTCAACATAGTGGGTCTCATTGTCCACTGGTTGTTCCCCAGCTTCTGCCTCTGCGCCTCTTTTCTCTTCCTCTGCCTTGTAGATGACAGGCTCTGTGCCAACATCTGAGTCTATTGTAGTACTAGAGTTATTTGCAGTGGAGGTGGACAGGGTGCGGAAACGCCCCATGAAAGAAGAAGAGGAGTTGGTGGGCTCCTCAGGAGGAGCAGGGGTCGGAGAGCCAGTCTTCCAAACAACCTCCAGAGCAGACTTAGCCCTCTGCAGTGTAGAGCCAAAGCCAAAACCAAAGGACTTCTCACTGAGATCTATACTAAGCCTACTGCTCCAAGACTTTGGAACCTCCTCAACCTTCTCTGTTCGAATTTCACTCTGACTGCGATACATAGTTGAAGACTTAGTCTGGGTCTGGTGAAAGCTATGATTGACATCCAGTTCAGGGAATTTTTCTTTAGGAAGTGTTTTAGGGGCTTCCTTAAGGGCATCTTTAGAGGCTTCTTTGGATGCTACTTTAGGGGCTACTTTAGGGGCTTCTGTTGGGGCGGCTTTAGGGGTCTCTTTTTGGGGCACCATAGGAATCTCTTTAAGGGCTACCTGCTGGGCTTCTTTTGGTGGACTCTTTGAAACTTCTTTAGTGGGTAGTTTACAAGCCTCCTTAGATGCTACTTTAGGCATCTCTTTTGGGACCTCTTTTAGGGGTAGTTTTGCAGCCTCTTTGGTAACCTCTTTAGATGCAACTTGTGGGGGTTCTTTAGCAATGACTTTAGGGGATTCTTTAGGGGACTCTTTAGGGGTTGAGACAGGGCTCTCAATTGGGGTCATTTTAGGGCTCTCTTTAGGTGACTCTTTGGGACTTTCTCTAGGAGTCATTGCAAGGCTATCCTTTGGGGTCACTTTAGGAGTGACTTTAGCAGCCTCACTAGAAATTACCTTAGATGTCACTTTAGATACTTCTTTAACAGTGGGCTTTGTGGCATCTTTAGTTGTGAGTTTAGGGAGAGCTTGAGAGGATTCTTTAGCCACTGATTTCTGAATATCTTTAAGTGACTCTTTAGGAGCGGCTTTAGAGGTCACTTTAGGTGAAACCTTAGCAGATACTTTCTGGCTTTCCTTTGGCAATATTTTGGTGGTTTCTTCTTTAGGAGCCAATTTAGTTTGTTTATGTGTCGCTTTAGCAGGGGCTTTAGGGGCATCTTTAGATGACATTTTCATGCTTTCTTTTGTGGGCACCTTGCATCCCTCTTTGGACTGCCGACCAGATGTCTTGATGACAGACTCCCGTTCTGTGATGGGAGGAATAATGTGGGTGGTTATAGGTGGTAGGGAGGATTCTCTGTCAAGCATCATGAATTCCTCATCTCCTTCAAATTGTAAATCAACCTCCTGACATTTAGTGATGTTTTCTGGAAAACCAGGGATGGTTGATGGGTCAAAGGGACTGCTAATCTCTATAGAGGCTTCTAAGCCAGAGTCAGCACCCTGCTCCAGATGATGCCAGTCTTTCCAGGGTGATAGATCCCCCTGCAGAGAGACCTGGGAGCCACTGTAGTGGCTTCTGTCTCCGGACATGCAGACAAGTCCATTGCTCACCCCACTGTCAATAGTTTCTGTAGTTTCAACCTCATTGTGTTCAAAGGTTTGATTCTCATTGCTGAGTGGGTGACTGGGGCTAGCATACCACGAGGAGGCCATGTCTTCTTGTTTTCTCTGCCACAATTCCTGATCTGAGGAGGAGAGCAGGGAGCAGCCATTAGCCCGTGTAAAGTACTGACTCTCTGAAAAGTCTTCTGAATATGACTGGCAAAGTTTTGAGCAGTCAGACTCAGATCGGCTGAGTTTAGGGGTGGAGTAGTCACTCTGGGAAAGCCAACCAGGGGTCAAATCAGAGTAGTAAGCTTTTGCGTGCTTGTCTGGGTCATAGTAAGAGTCATCAGCATAGTGAACTGCACCTGAGTAGCCTGCTTCCTCTCCTGACCGGCTATGGTCATGGGATCGCCTCTTCTCTGATTTGCTCTTGTGAACAGGCTTTGAAATTACCATTGCATATTTATTTTTGCTTAATTCATCTAATTCTTTATCACTGTCCATTGAGTCCCAGTCATCACTCTCCACTACTTTATCCTTTCCTGAGACCTTGATATCCATGCTTTCATAGGTTTGTGAGGAAGACATGGTTTTGTCTTTTCTCTCCTTTCCGTCATGAGTTAAGCTATCAGTAGTGACTGTAATGCCTGTTCCTTTAAGTTTATAGCATTTTTTCAAGACTACATCCCTATCTTGGGTTGTTGCAAAAATAACAATAATAGGACGAGGTTTTGCATTAGAACATTCTCTTTGTTGCCCTAACCTATGAGCAAGCTCAATTTTAATTGTTTTATGGGCATCAATGAAACCCATTTTGTCTTTTAATATTTTATATATTAGACTCTCTGTTTTCTCTGACTTATCTTCAGGAACATTGAGGAACCGCAAGGTTGAATTATTGGCCTGGTGGCTAATTTGTTTTATGTAGTCATGAATATCACGTGTTTCCCTTCTAGACTGGACAAATCCTGAGCGTAGCTGCTCAATCTCACTCTGAACTACTTCCACACTGCTGGAGATCTCATCAATGGAGCTTTTTAGGGCATTTACATGACCACGTAGCTCAGACAGTTCTGTCTCAATCTGGCTGATCCCCTGAAGCTCCTTGAAGATCATCTCCATGACATCCTGGGTTTGACTGATGCAACCTGTGGATGAGGATCCAGGCTCCAGGGTCGAGCTCTTTTGCTGCCGTCCAGCACGGTCCAAGGACTTGCTCCGGATGCCCAGGGTTTTCCTCCAATTGCTCACCTCTGAGTCTGAAGAGACGCATTCCTGGCTCTTTTTCCATTTTCTTAACTTGCGTAGAGCCCCCAGCCTAAGTGTGTGTAGACTGGAACGTTCCACTCGTTCACCCTCAGAACTGCCATCAGAGGGAGCCAAACTGATAAGGCTCTTCCTGTTTCGTCTTACTGGCATAGTGTGTGATTTATGCTCATCCAGTCTCCTGACAGGTTTTGTCTCACTTAAGGAGTCAGAGAAATTACTATCAATCGAAACAACCTCAGAAAAGATACTTTCATTATTATTCAGGAAAAGAGAGTTTTTCGGGAGTCCATTTGCAATAGCTACACGATAACTGAAAGTGGGTGACAGGGATGAGCAGTCGTTCTTTCCGTCGTCTTCTTCAAGCGATATGTTACGTGCCGAAGAGCACTTGGAAATCTTTTTAACTGTAGTCTTCAGTGTGGTAGAGAAAGTTAAATTGTGGGCCTGCAAATCCGTGGTCAATTTGGGCTCTTTATTTTCGCTTCTCTCTTTCTTCTTTATTGGGTTTGCCAATTTCTTTGTAAACATTCCTTTGCAAATCTTTTTAATGTAGGATGATATAGTCTTTATTAGGGCAGAAACCATGGATGGCAATCCTGTGGACTGTTTTTTATCATCCAGTGAAAGAAGCTGGCTGAGAATACAGCTGTAGTGAGCCAAGCACAATGAACCTGTGCTTCACAGAGGGAGCCCAGCTCACAATCACTAAAACCACTGTCCATGTAGAGACTCGCTAATACTTTTAAATCCAGTGGCCTTCCTCCAGAAAATGGACATATCTCTGAAAGACAAAGAAAAAACAATGTTTACTTAATAATTTGGTTTCAGATTCCCAGATCACACTTAAACACAAGCAAGAAGACCCTCTACTGGGTTATCACTTTGCAGTTACAGAGACAATGGACAATCTGTTAGCACTGTTTAACATGCAAAAAAAATGAACCATTCATTTGAACATTCAAACAAAGGACATTTTTCAGTTTTTATTATCTAAATTTTATGTATTATTTACTATGTATATTTAAGTGTATGGCTTTACAGCAAATCCCACAGAGCATCCTATTCACACATCCTACTTAGACATCACTTAAACTGTATGCCAGAGGTGCTGACGAATAATGAGAAGGAAAGACAGAGAGAATGAATATACTGTATGTGCTCGTGTGTGGGTGGAAGTAGGGGGGTTCAGGGGTAATCAATCGCATGTGTGTGCATTCATGTTTGTGTGTGTGTGTGTGTGTGTGTGTGTGTGTGTGTCAGTCAAGGTCAGTAGACCCACTAGCTACACTGATATATCCAGCTTCTACAGCAAGAGATAGCCAATTATTCAAATTGTTGTAGTCCTACAATATTCTTGTCAGAGTGTCCGTGAAACACAGGAAGCACCAAACTATACTGTCATTATACTTCAACAGTGTGTTTGTCATGATATTTGGTCTTAACACAGAGGCTGAACCTTGCTATATAGTAGCATAGTTTGCTTTTTGTTTGTGTTTTTCATTTTCAACTCAAATTTCTAAAAACAGATTCAGACACAATCTGAATTTAGGTTGTTGGCTTCACATATATTGATGATAATAGTGAAAATGATGCGGATGTTTTCACTAATTAAAATTACAACGTTAATGACCTATGTTGTCATGCATTTAATTTCCCGATAAAATGGTCATCATAGGCTTGTGGAAAAGAGGCCAGAGACTTCTTGAGTCATGCTGCATAGTGTTAAAAGTTCAACAACTTGGAGTGGTTCTGAGAGGTGTGTGTTTTCTGTAGTGGAACCATAGACTCTATACAAAGATGGACAACGTGGCAGCTTCTCAAAAGTGAAGCCAAAACATGTCGATCACCCCCTGGCGGTTGTCTGCAATATAGGCCATAATATAGGCCTCCTCCATGTTAGCGAATAAGACATGGTTGACAACTGAGTGTGCTCGCGATTGGTTCAGGCGGCTGATAATAGGCGGGAACTCAATACTTAATACTCAATACCACTGCGGATCACTGCTACGCAGAATCTGGCTCAAAATTACGTCACCAGTGCAAGATGGCAGCTACTGTATCTGGGGTGTATTGGCTTCATTTTTTATAATGGGAGTAAATGGAGACGCATCATCCATCTTTATATACAGTCTATGAGTGGAACTGGCCAACTGAATTGAAAGAGGGATGTTTGTTGTGCAGAAGATCTGACAGCTGCTCCACATTAGTTCTGGGATTTAGGGCTTGATGTGTCTACAGCCTCATGACCACAGAGACATGCTCACTTTAAATGAGCTGTAAAACACAGCATCACAGTTAGCTTTTTTACTGCTGTGCTCTGAAGAAGGACCAGGCATTAGCAAATAAAGCTTAAGACTGGGTTGCCAGGGTAGTTGTGTTTCTGCCAAATTTATGTATGATGGAATGAATTCAAGCGTTTGACTATTTGTTAACTTCACAGTATACGGTTTGGGGCAGGCTTGGGGCAGGAATGTTTGTAAAGGGAAAGACATTTTTATTATGTGTAATATTGAAAGATCTTATAGTGCAATAGTACCAATGTTAATGGATGAGGTGCAGTTTACTAACTTCCTGCTAATAAAGTACATTAAGTTGTCATTATTATACTATAGCTTTGAGTTTTGAAAATAAGAAAAAGGCAGCATCAAATCAAATGTGTCATTACAGAAATGGAATGACAATCGAATGAGGTAAAGAACTACAGTATATTTTATAGAAGAAGACGGTTCATGACTCAGCTCTCTTGTAGACTGGCCTAAAGCCAAGAGCAGCCTTTTGCAACTGATGGGTCACGACCCAAAACTGCCATCCATAAATAAATCACATCAGAAATTGTTTAAATATATCCCGAGATTGTACTGACATTTTTAGCTCTCATGTGAATTCCAAACCTTTGCACGCAAAAACAGAGAGGTGCCACAGCACAACCACCATTAACTTCTGTTAATCAGTGAGTAACTGAGGGTTAAATGCTTTGCTCAAGGGCACCTGTAGTTGTTAGGGTAGCAGAGTGATGGCTTATTCAC
The DNA here is from genome assembly GCA_036023655.1 of Nannoperca australis. NCBI lineage: Eukaryota > Metazoa > Chordata > Actinopteri > Centrarchiformes > Percichthyidae > Nannoperca > Nannoperca australis. The sequence continues at coordinate 67,468 of JAVQJD010078444.1, forward strand.
TTACATTACTCCACCAGGATAAGGGAATTAGCCATTTCTGTGTTACATTTTTCCCCTCAATGGTATGTTGTGGTATCCCAATAAAAATAGTTCCTCAAGGAATGATTACACTTGAAAGTTGCTAGATACCAACACAGGTGTATGCATTTATGTTGCCTGATAAGACGTCTTCTCAGGAATGTGTAGGCATGTACAGACTACACCTGACTGACATCTCCCCCACTCTCTTGTTAGTTTTGTTGCATCTGTTATGGTGGGAAAACTTCCACTGTTATCATACGTATTTGTACTAAGACTGTAAAAGACAGTAATTCCCAGCATAGCTCTGCCAAACCTAAACCTGAAAAAAGGTCTAATCAGCCCGAGTAATTGAAAACACTTATGTAGGAGCACACTGTTTTAGTGACTGATAACCTATGTGACTACAGAGTTTCAGCTTTACTTATAATCAGTCAATCCAAAATTAGTGAGTTATTTTCCCATTCAGTGGTTTCTGAGCTTGTAAAAAGAAACTGACTGTATAATAAATAAATATTAAAGAGACTACATCGGTTAGTGGGTTATGTGATGAACAACTGACAACCTTTCTTATCTAAAGAGAGCACATAATGCATTAAGATCAACTTTGGCATCAGCCTCTACTGTCTCCTTCAATGTTATGGATCTCAGATCTCAGTATTGGCCTTTGGAAGACAGTGGTAGAGGTCATGGTTCTGAAGCAGAGCTATAGCTGGTTTGTATGCGCCTCTCGCTCGGCTCTTGATTCAGCAATGCTGGGTCTGCCCCAGATTTGCTCTTTCTGTATGATCAAACAAACTTTTGTTGTCCTTCACAGATGTGGAGGTGATACATGCATAGCAGGGGATGTTGTCTCTGGGTGAGTACAGACAAGAATCTCTTAGTTGCAGAAATGTGCTGTTACTGCACATCTAAAGATGTTTCTATCTGTCAGTGTTAACCAGCATGCTAGATGCTGACCAGATATGGCTTCCAACAATAATCGAATATAAACAAATTATCTGTTATGCTATGCAAATTACTTTTAATTTCAAGGTACAAAAGAGATTGGAATAGAAAAAATATGTCAACAAAGATAAATATTGACTGAATATTAAGACAAATACAGCATGTCGCAGCTTAAGCAGGATGTAGGGAAACTTTGGCTTTGGTGTGGTTTAAAAAAGGAAGGGAAAATAAAAGAGGCACATTAAAATAATAGTTGCAAATGCAAAAACTGAAAATTAAACATTTTATAAATTTGGTGAGACCTTTTGACACCAGATCTTGAATGGGTGTTATAAGGAGAAATATAACCATACTATATTACTGCATGGTGTGTACACTGCTCAGTTGTCACGTTTATTCTAATTAATTTTCTTAAATTATCTTATGGAATTGCACATCCAAAATACTGGAATTATTTCTTGAGTCAAATGTCCATTTGTGGCAAATATCAGATTTATGTCGTTTTGGATGCAGCTTCATAGTCCAGGTGCGAGGTTGTAAACAGACAGAAAGGTAGAAAAAGTGAAAAGAAAAATGTAGAGTTCATAGTCCATTTAGTTATAAGTCTAGATTCTGTTTTCTATCCATGGTTAAGTTAATTACATAGACATAGATCTCGCCTCAAGGAAGTAAGTTGTGCATAACATTTCACATACTACATTTTAAGTCCATATCACGCAAAATTATGAATATGATATTATATTTTCACCAATATTGATAGCCCATTTTAGAAAGTAAATTTAACACAAAACAAAGGTTGTTTTAAGCTGTATCTTGTTGAATAAATCAACCATTATAGACCATTATCATATAACACTCCGTAGAACATACACCTAATAATGACTGCTGATTAATTTTGACCAATTATCTTAATGCATTTGTGATGCAATTGTTGTAATGTACTACTGTAAATGCATTAAACTGAGCTACAGCTACAATCAGGACTGACAGCGTCTGGGATATGCCACTGTTTACTGTAGCAGTGACTGGAACATCACTTATATGAAGCACTGTGGCTGCACTCTGTCTGGACAAATCACGTTAAAAGAGTACTAGAGTTTAATGAGTGTTGATTACCAATTAGGGACAGGGAGCTGCCTTTTTTTTACAGAGCCAACATCCCGACATCTGCATGTTAAGCTTTGACAAATGAAGTATTCACCCTCTTCCAGAGCTAGAGTTGATACCCAAATGACTTGATAATACCCACAAGGTATCGCATGTATTGTCCCATTAGAACGTAATGATGCAAGAATTAGGAGAAAAGGATGACATATAATTAGATCACCTTATCCCACTCTTGTGTGTTTTATCCATTTGACCACAGAACCTGCAAAGAAATTGCTCTGTGAGCACACTCAGCAGCAAATGGGCTACAAATTAAATGGTAACCTTTATTCCAAGCCAGCATGACAAGTGTATGTGAGAATGAAATTGCATGTTGGGTTATCTAGATCTTCAGCATCTCCGCTATTGTTTGCCTTGCTTTGTAGCATAATATAAGATTCAGCATAATGGAACTTGATCTGTAGCACCTATGTAGAGATAAGTGGACAGTAGCTATTGGTTTTGTAAAAGGATGAGTCATAAACAATTAATTTATGTAAGTAGCATGTGCTCCTACAAACATCCTTTGCCCACCATAAGGCCCTGCCTGGAACAAACAGTCCCTTCAATTATAAGTAGATATCATTGTGTTTATTACATCGTATGACTTGATAGATAATATAATTGGGTTTAAGATGTAAACATGACATGTTTAAGCATATTATATTCATATGCCTGTGAAATGCCTATTGATATATTATTTTTGGTTTTTCTATCCTCAGATTTGGCTTGTTCCACCCTTTACAATTTAGAGGCTATGTGCCTTTGAGCAAGGCACTGAACCTCCAACAGCTCCACTGTCTTTGTATGTAACTTTCTCACTAACTACATGTCTAGCATGTGGTAAAATAATGTGTTCTGTAATCAACTTGCTTGGACAGATAAGAGTATCCCCTCAAAAAAAGAGTTGTCAGCAATTGTGACAAAAGAAGTTCTGGGATTTCCTGTGGTCCTGACGTATGGCCCCTCCCATTTGTGAGTCAGACTAAAGAAACCTCCAGAGAAATGGGGAGCACCTCAGCCACACCCACTCCCTATGCTCTGAGGCACTGCTACCCCAGGCCCTGCATTAATGTCCAGAGACCTATTTGCCCCCTTTTTCCTAATGCGTCTGATTAGCAGAAGCACTCTAAAACACTCACATTTCTCACAGTGGTACAATCTCTACAACTCTCCTTTTAATGAAAATGAGTGTCAGTTGGAGGCATGCTAACCTATTTCTCACAATAGTACAATCTGCTCTTTTCTCCTAATGAAAATGCAAGTATGCCAATTTGAGGTTATTTTGCTGCAAGCAATTATTCTAGCCTACATGCTGTGATGTGCTGTTCATTCTCTTATCGTTCTGGCTGATACTGAGGAATATTTTGTGCAAACCTTTAAAAGCGGATGCATATAGATGAGAGATGCTCACGTGTTACGTCATGTTTCCAGAACACATGATTATGGATTATGGTCCAGTGTGGATTAGTGTACATGTGGGTGTGTGCATGCCTGTGCGTCTGTGTGTGTGTGTGTGTGTGTGTGTGTGTGCAACCGTGCATGAACACACATGTGCGCCATGCATTCCTCCATGCATGATTGCTTTTAAGCATGCATTTGCTGCTCCGAGAGGAGAGCGAAGCATACCAGTGGGGGATGAGCATGTGAGGGTGTGTGCATCCTCAGATCATATTGCCCTCACGCCCATCCTCAGCTACATTCTGCCTCCCTTCTCTTAACCTGTGTATTTCCCAACAGTGAAATCTCAGCCTGCAGCCCTAGGAAACCCGCCAACATCCCAACAGATTGTCTCCCCTCATAAATCAAAATATTACAGTATCTTTGGCCGGCATGACGAGAACCAGTCTCATCACATTTTCTCAGTGTGAAACAACAGCATTGCTCACATGCCTTAATGTTATGCGTTATGCATTACAACATGGGAAAGGTGAAGATGACAGCAATTGGACATTTTTGGACTCGAAAGTGTTTGTATCAGATGGATTTTAGAATAAACAACAAAACCATTCAATAACATTAACACCTTACATTTTTTGTATTTTTCACCCCAGCTACATCGACAGATAATGCCACCTACCCGCATCATTCCCAAATAACGTTTCATTAATCCACTGACAGGGCCACAGAGCGAGGGGAGGGAAGCAACAAGAAGATACAGGATGAAGTCGAACAGTCAAGACCCCCCCCCCACACACACACACCCACACACACACACCCCCGCCATGCAAGCACGCATCCAGCGCCTAAATGGGCTCCGCCGCTGCACATACCTGGTTGTGTCAAATCCCCACGCAGGACGCCAGCTGTAGTGAGCACAGCGAGCCGTGTAGAGCCGATTCCCCGGTTCCAGCGAATGGTCGGTGCGAGGAGAGCAGCCAGGGAGGGTAGGGAGGGGAGAGAGCGGCTCGGTGCGCAGCTGCCTGCTAATACCAGAGCTCACAGCATCTCTCCGCGTCCGTCAGACGCCACATCCCACTGCCCTGCCTCCTCGCAGAAACACACACGCACCTCTCCTCCATGCCACCTTCTGTGCTCCTCGCTCCTCTGCTGTACTCCCCTGTTATGAGGCGGAGGGGAGGGGGGGATGTTGCCTTTTAATACCCGCAAGCTGCCTGGTTTTACGTGGTTGACACACTCACACGCCGCTGTTCGTAGACAGTGTCACAGCACGGGGTGTCTAGTCCAGAACGGGATGCAGACGGGTGGTGGCGGCGCTGATGGAGAGGCAGACAGCGCTTTTGCCGCTCGTGGCTGTGGGTATGCTCCCCGGCAGGAGAAGGTCTGCCCCTCCGCTGTACAAATCTCTCTCTCTCTCTCGCTCTCTCTCTCTCTCTCCTTGCCGGACTGATAGAACGTGTGTGAGTGCGTGCGCATTGATTACATTTTCCGTCAGGGCTCGTGCGTCTGCCGTGCACGCGGGCAACTGCTTTTATGCGCGAAGTGCGCGATGGGGTTGTGGGCATGCGTGTGGGGCAAACACACCCTTTACGATCGGAGCCGAGCTCCGGTCTTTACGGGGGACCGTTCCCACCGACACGACGCTCACACATCTTCGGGGGCGTGAGGTAGTTAGGAAGGCCCCAGAGCAAGCTGTTATGATGGGTGCTAGTTACTAGTTATGAACCACACACACACACACACACACACCATATATACCAACAATGTGTTAGATGCTCTGTCTAATGAGTTACTTAGGCTAATGAAACAAGCATCAGCACCTGAGAGCAGAGGAGCTGTCTCTTTCACTGTGGTGCTGAAATGACAACTGACTGTTACAAAAGGCTTTTTTTCCCCAGTAACCTCACGAGTGAACTCCTATTCGATATAAAGGCGAGATGATAGTAAAATGAAGCCTATAGCACTTGATGAGACAGAAGAGAGCTGCGACATTTAACAACAAACAACACAATGTCCTGGAAACTGACCAGCTACACAGTCTAC